>JAJJWW010002068.1:0-106018 GCA_023531295.1 Papaver armeniacum | reverse complement strand
AGTATTGATGTCGCGATACGATCCCCACACATGCCATTGGCACATGCCAACACGCATCGCTGGTAGCTTTCATTACCTAGCCGTGGCCCTAATGGCCGTGCGTGCCATTGACACATGCCAAACACGCACGGGGTAGCCTAACTTGCAAGTCAGGCAAATCAGGCCAACTCTGGCGTGCACGTGCCATTGGCACATGCCAAAACCCACGCTGGGTAGCCTAACTTGCAAACCGTGGTAACCTATCCACCAAGGCATTCCGCACATGCCATTGGCACATGCCACACACGCCACTAGCAGCTCTGGCATTGCCACTTACACTCAACGTGCAACCTACCTCCAAGGCATTCTCATATGCCATTGGCACATGCCACACACGCCACTAGCAGCCCGTACATTGCCACTTGCACTCAAGGTGCAACCCGCAACAAAGGCATTCCGCACATGCCATTGGCACATGCCACACGCGCCACTAGTAGTGCCACTTGCACTCAAAGGTGAAACCAACACTCGAGACATCAACACAAACTGGGGATGCTTTCCGGTCTTGGTTTGGCGGTCACAAAGATGCAACAGACACTACGCCTCACATTAAGAAAGCGTGAATAGGAATAAAGCGGTCAAATAAATGAGGAAATAATGGTGAAAACGTTTTCACCCATAAACACCATGCGGTTACCACCTCCTCCCATTATTTCACCCTTTACTCTCTTCCTTCATGAGGCCAGGGTACGTTTCAATCTCGACTTGTATAAATAGGTCTTACCTATTTCCACCGATAACAAGTCTCGGTCAGAGAAAAACACAACACTCTCGAAAGGCAACTTTGCAAGCTCTCCAAAAAGCTTTCATCTCTTGCAAGCTTCCCAAGCTTTCACTTTTCATACAAGTCGAGACACTACTCTCCTGCACTATTCTAGTCTCAACACCTTTCTTTGCTTCCTCCCAAATCAACCCTTCTCCTCCACTTTGTGACCGAAGCAAGTCTGAACGGCCATTTCTTGGTTTAGGCCGGACTTGTACAGATTGATCTCTCGAATCTAGAAAGTGCTCACGTGCAGTACATTTGTTTAGGGTTTAAACCTAGTTTCTCACCACCTACCGAATTTACCAAAATCGGGGGAAACGATTTTTACCCATAAACAATTGGCGACCACAATGGAGGATTGATCTATCGGTTACAATACCAACTCCGACTCGATTTCGTTTCCCGAACGTCAAATCCCAACATGGTGGAATCCTGGTCCTGGAGCGGCTGCCGAGAATACCAAAGACAGAACACATCCCCGATGTTAGCGTCTCTCCCAATAACGTTGTTGCATCACCCATCGACTACAGTAATATCGAATGCACTCCTCAAGCGTAACACCGCCAATCACCAGGCCAGAGAGCCGCCTCCTCTAGTGTCTCCCGCACAACCCTCTAATCACGGCAACGAAAATATCTCTTCGGGTGTCACGCCACCAGCCACTGTGGCCGTAGAGCGCCGCGCGTCCCCTAATGCTTCGTCTAGCATGGCGCCTCCGACCACAACTAAGGTTCCAACTACCCCGCCGACGGACGAGAGACCGGAGGGACCAGAGGAAGTCGTCCTTATGTCACCATCGCTGATTTGATGGAACGACAGAGATGCTCGCCAGAGCCCGCATGGATATGGTTTCAACGCAGAAGGAGGTACTGCCTTTCTCAAGACCCGACAGAGCGACTACCACGTGAGTCGCGTCCTCCAGATCCGCTTAGGAACGTCTCCAACAACCCCGACGCTAGCACCTCGGCGGAGCACGCCTCCACGGATGAGGAAACTCGCGCTAGAATCCCGTTGGAAAGAAATCAGCCGCCCAACTTCGTCACGCGAGAAGATCTGGAACAACTTCTCCGCAACCGAATCAAGAATGATGAATTGGACGTGCATCATCACCACCCCCTTACCCGTCCGAAATGCAGAGAATCCTCTCTCCCAGGGGGGTACTCTTCTCCTCAATTTACCCTGTACGATGGTACCGGGAGTGCACATGAGCATGTATCTCGTTCCTGGAATCCCTAGGTGAACATGAATATAATCACGTTCTTCGTTTAAGGGAATTCTCAAAATCACTTACCTGGAAGGGCGTATACATGGTACAACAAAGATCCCACCGAACAACATTCCCAATGAGTAGCATGGTCACCGCTTTACAAGAAATACTTCTTCGTGTCTCAACAAGTTACTTTCTCGCACCTCGAAGAATGTACTGGGATAACGAACATCCGAATGATTTCGTCAAAAGGTTCAGGGTTCAAGCACTCGACTGTCACGACCCAAACGTGACCGAGCAACAACTGGTGAACGCGTGCATCAATGGTATGGTTCCTATTTACCGCGCCTTGCTAGAGAACTTGCGCTTCCAAACATTCTCCGAACTCCATGAAGCCGCCAGACGATCCGCAACAACAAAGACAAAGATTACTGGAAAGAGCTAGGCCAACTCGAACCGAAGACACGCGTGAAACTCGCGGGAGTAGACGCCTCATCAGCAAGCAATTTAATGCCGGCTCATCCTCCGTGAACATAGTAAACGAAAGGGGAAAAAGGAAAGCCCCAACTACGAGCCACCAAATCAAAACGTGAAGTGCCGGCGCAACGGAACCCCGCCACGAAAGACCGCCACTAAAACTCCCATGCAAAGATCATGAGACCGAAGGAAATACCCTTGATTTCCCGTTTCCCATCGAGGAGGTGATTGACCTCCTAGAAGCCCGGGTTCAAGATGATGTTATCGACCGCCACCTCCTGACGTCCACCAACCGAGGCCGAGATGGCGAACCCTGGCACCGCCATTACCACAGTTCGTTCACCACCCGACCAGCGATTGCAATAGACTAAAGCATATTTTCAAAGAAAGGATAGAAGCGGAGAACTCCAACTAGGAGACGAAAGAGTGCATCGAGACCCACTCCTAAATAAGAAACTGCGGGTCCTCTGGGGACTCCGTGCACGAGACTGTACAATCCATGATGCAACATGTATGCGAAATTCTCTATCTTTCCAAGGTGCAACGCCAAGATATTTTCGCAGCTCTCAATCGCGTTGTATCCGGCAAACGACTTTTTCTCTCCTCGGAAACCACGCCAGGGCCCAAGCTTTCCAAACAAAGGAACCAAAAGGAGAACTGGGACTGCCGACCACGTCCCGCTTAAGAGGTAACGAATTTGACGACACGCTCATCGACACGGCCTCTCGACCACAACATCATTACTTTCAAGACACTAAAGGCAGCAGGATTTACAAAACAAGACGCTACCTATTCCCCGTCCGTGATTAAGAACTTGAGAGGAGAAACTTTGAACGCGCATGGCTACATCAACCTAGAGATCAAGATGGGAGACGCTTATAACGCATAGCAAATTCCACATTGTCAAAGAACTAGATCATGACATGATATTGGGACGCTTATGGGTGCTCGACAACAAAGCGAAATTGATGTGCACCTCCGCCGACGTCCACGCCCGAAGGAATTTCCAACAAATCATCCTACCGGTTATCGTATCAACGAACTATTGAAGGAACCCGCACATCCGGAGAGGACCCGTTGGCGCTAGCTCATGGTTTTCAAATGCAAGTAAGTCTCTGACCGAGCAACCTTTTCTGCAACCAGCCTTTCCTTCCCCATTCCGTCATGGGGACTCTACCAAGGGATTATCGGCACGAACGCTGTCAAGAAATGTGAATGGGGAGTGGACCATTTGAACACTTTGCAAGAAGCTTGGAAACTTCTATTGAAACCAACGAAGCCAAGACTCAAACGGTTGCACGACGTCCGAACCCGTTTTCAATCGAGATGTAGTGGTTAAGGAAAGCTCGCTTCAAGTTGGGAGGATGATGAAAAAATGGCTATTCAAACTGATTCGCCCAATGAAAGAGAAGACGAGTTGTATCTGGTTGCGGATACCCTTTTGGGAGGATATTGCAAGCTCATCAATGCAGACACACCTGAAGGCGTGATAATTCACTCGCGATGGCTCAAGGCCTCCAATCCCTAAAATGCTGTACTTCCCAATCACTCTCCCTTTTAGTATTTCCTTTAACAATTCCTCTTAGTAGTTGTACTCCCCCAAGATGAATACACCGCTTGTATTTTTTCCTGGGGATTCCTTTTCCGTAAAAAAAAAAAAAATAAATACATCTCTTTCCAAGCAAATTCTCCAGACATATCGTAGAAATACATCGATAAAACCCGTAAAACCATCATAGAGAGCCATCATACCACAACCTCTTTCAAAAAATATATATGAAGCAAAATGTTGACCGATGAAGAAGAAGGTAAAGATGAGTTTACGAAAAAAAAAACATCGGGGAACTAAGCAAAACAATGTAAATAACAAAAGGGAGGAACTAGCCCTCGAAGGATGGAGCACAAGTCCCCTCGGGCAAGGCTATCTTCAAGCACTTCCCCAAAGAATCCCTCGGGCAACAAAGGTTCCATTCAACGGTGTTAGCAAAGCAGAACCTCAACATCCCATCCCGAAGCAACCACAAAGAGCAGAAAAGTGTCCTCCCGACGACCGGTCCAAAGATACGCCACCATGACCCTCCTCCTATCACCAACGACACCTTTGGCATCAACTTCAAAGGCTATTTCGCTTTCCGTCATATGCTCCTTCAAGGTTTTCTCATTGACACTTCAAGAAAGTTTTTTTGATTCATCCGCATCAAAATCAAGAATCATGGCGCTCTCCTCCAAGAGCCTCACACGTTCGCTTTTCCGTCGCTCGACCTAGAAACAGCTTCGATCCGCCCCATACCCGGACCGAGGAAAGGCTTTGCCGCACCGAAACTTCTCAATATGCCAAGACTCTTCCTCGTTCTCTCGCCTCCTCCATGCTCACCGAACCCAAGAAAGTCCGAACATGCACTGTTCTTCATGGGGATAGATGGAAGGAGGTCCTTAATGATTTCACTAGCTTCATGGAACATGAGATTCAATCCCAACCAATGCCTCCTCAAGAGAAGAAGATCGATCTCCGCCAATTCTGAAGTCCTTCTCCGAAGAGTTAAAGGCGCGACCATCCCTGGAGGGTCCCATCATACACTACAAAAATGGGGAAAATGATAAAGTTCCACCATATCTATACACATATAAAAAGAGGATAACATGAACAAAGAAGAAGAAGAAAACATATCGGTATGATCTTCTTAGCCCGAATAACCCTAGTCTGGGTGATTTTGCAAGAGTCGACCTCGCGCCTTCACTGAGAATCAAGCTGTTTAGAGGATGATTCGCCTCTAGGCAAAGAAAGAAACTCAACAAGAAGAACCTTTTCTCAAACAAGGGAGACGGTACAATTGCGTTGGGTATGAATACGGGAACCTTAAAAAGGAAAGGAAGCAATGAGGGACATAACGCTTCCATATTTTAGCATGGATAATGCCCCATTGAAGCCGCACGTGAAGGAAGGCAAAATAAGGAAACTTTGCTATCTCGTAGAAACACCTACTCCCTCCTTGTTTACACCGGTCCCATCAAGCTCGCCCAATCTCCCAAGCCACACCGGTCCCCACCAATTGCGCCAACTTCCCAATGACCGCCCAAGTCGCGCCAACTAGCACGATCAGCTTCCCCACCTTGCGCCGGCCCCACCATCTAGCACGCTCGCTTTCCCAACTCACGTCAACTTCGATGCCGCCTGCCTTCCTGTCTCTCAATGATGCCGACTTCCCAATTGAGCCAGCCTCCCGATTTGTGCAAAATCGCGCAGGCAAGGATTCCAAATCCTATTTATAAAAAGGTCGATAAGCCTCCTCAATTCTCTTTACGATTTATCACTGATAGTTTGTCACCATCTTATGCTTACCTCGCAACAAAGCTCCTGCTCCGAGCTAATCAGGGGACTTAATGTTGATGGTGGTTTTTAAACAAAGGGTAAAATCGTAAAACCCCAAATAACCTAATGTCACCGGTGACACATTTATTAGAACATTTAATACATGTAGTCAATAATTAATAGGGTATTTTTTCAAATTAGGTTACAACGAGCAAAACCCTAATTCACATCCGTGCCAATGGCAAATCATGCCACCCACACCTAGCCCAAGCTAGCCGCGCCATGCCAAACGCACTCGCCTTGGCCCTAGCTATGCTAGTCACACCAAACGCGCCAAAGCATGCCAACCATGCTAGCCGCACCTCCGTGCCAATGGCAAATCATGCCACCACACCTAGCCCAAGCTAGCCGCGCCATGCCAAACGCACTCGCCTTGGCCCTAGCTATGCTAGTCACACCAAACGCGCCAAAGCATGCCAACCATGCTAGCCGCACCTCCGTGCCAATGGCAAATCATGCCACCCACACCTAGCCCAAGCTAGCCGCGCCATGCCAAACGCACTCGCCTTGGCCCTAGCTATGCTAGTCACACCAAACACGCCAAAGCATGCCAACCATGCTAGCCGCACCTCCGTGCCAATGGCAAATCATGCCAGCCACACCTAGCCTGTGCTAGCCGCGCCATGCCAACGCACTTTGTCTTGTCCCTAGCTATGCTAGTCACACCAAACGCGCCAAAGCATGCCAACCATGCTAGCCGCACCTCCGTGCCAATGGCAAATCATGCTAGCCACACCTATCCCAAGCTAGCCGCGCCATGCCAAACGCACTCGCCTTGGCCCTAGCTATGATAGTCACACCAAACGCCAAAGCATGCCAACCATGCTAGCCGCACCTCTCTTCCAATGGCAAATCATGCCAGCCACACCTAGCCCAAGCTAGCCGCCATGCCAAACGCACTCGCCTTGGTCCTAGCCCTAAGCTACGCTACGCTAGTCACACCACGCCAAGCCAAGCACCCTTACCTTGGCCCTAGTCACACCACGCCATGCCATAGCCAATGCCAAAATGGCGCCCGCGCCTAGGCTTGCAAACCGTGCAACCTAGGCCAAATTGGCCACGCATGCCATTGGCACATGCCAACACGCATCGCTGGTAGCTTTCCTTACCAGGCCGCGACCCAAATTGGCCACGCATGCCATTGGCACATGCCAACACGCATCGTTGGTAGCTTTCCTTACCAGGCCGCGACCCATATTGGCCACGCATGCCATTGGCACATGCCAACACGCATCGCTGGTAGCTTTTCTTACCAAGCCGTGACCCAAATTGGCCACGCATGCCATTGGCACATGCCAACACGCATCGCTGGTAGCTTTCCTTACCAGGCCGTGACCCTAATGGCCACGCATGCCATTGGCACATGCCAACACGCATCGCTGGTAGCTTTCCTTACCAGGCCGTGACCCTAATGGCCACGCATGCCATTGGCACATGCCAACACGCATCGGTGGTATCTTTCCTTACCAGGACGTGACCCTAATGGCCACGCATGCCATTGGCACATGCCAACACGCATCGCTGGTAGTTTTTCTTACCAGGCCGTGGCCCTAATGGTCGAGCATGCCATTGGCACATGCCAACACGCATCGCTGGTAGTTTTTCTTACCAGGCCGTGGCCCTAATGGCCGAGCATGCCATTGGCACATGCCAACATGCTCGCTGGTAGCTTTTATTACCTAGCCGTGACCCTAATGGTTGTGCGTGCCATTGACACATGCCAAACACGCACGCTGGTAGCCTAACTTGCAAGCCGTGCAACCTAGGCCAACTTGGCCGTATGTGCCATTGGCACATGCCAAAACCCACTCTGCGGTAGCCTAACTTGCAAATCGTGCAACCTACCACCAAGGCATTCCGCACATGCCATTGGCACATACCACACACGCCACTAGCAGCTCTGGCATTGCCACTTACACTCAACGTGCAACCTACTACCAAGGCATTCCACACATACCATTGGCACACGCCACACACGCCACTAGCAGCCTCCGGCATTGCCACTTGCACTCAAGGTGCAACCCGCAAGAAAGGCATTCCGCACATGCAATTGGCACATGCCACACGCGCCACTAGCGGCGCCACTTGCACTCAAGGTGCAACCAACACTGAGACATCAACACAAACCGGGGGATGCTTTCCAAGGTCTTGGTTTGGCGGTCACAAAGATGCAGCAGACACTACGCTCACATTAAGAAAGCGTGAATAGGAATAAAGGCTGGTCAAATAAATGAGGAAATAATGGTGAAAACGTTTTCACCCATAAACACCATGCGGTTACCACCTCCTCCCATTATTTCACCCTTTACTCTCTTCCTTCATGAGGCCAGGGTACGTTTCAATCTCGACTTGTATAAATAGGTCTTACCTATTTCCACCAGACAACAAGTCTCGGTCAGGAGAAAAACACAACACTCTTAGAAAAGGCAACTTTGCAAGCTCTCCAAAAAAGCTTTCATCTCTTGCAAGCTTCCGAAGCTTTCACTTTCTGATACAAGTCGAGACACTAATCTCCTGTAATTATTCTGGTCTCAACACCTTTCTTTGCTTCCTCCCAAATCAACCCTTCTCCTCCACTTTGTGACCGAAAGCAAGTCCTGAACGGCCATTTCTTGGTTTAGGCCGGACTTGTAAAGATTGATCTCTCGAATCTAGAAAGTGCTCACGTTCAGCACATTTGTTTAGGGTTTAAACCGTTTCTCACTCACCTACCAATTTACCAAAATCGGCGAAAACGATTTTTACCCATAAACAAAAGGATTTGGTTTCATCAATTATGTGATGATTTTGTGATACGACTTCCGAAGATGCAATATTTGATGTTATCAAGTATGTGTAGAATTTTATTTCATCAGCGGGGAATAAAGCTAAGTAAATTGTACTTATGAAGGAATGAGATTATATAAGGTGATCTGCATTCGATATGGTCAAGATGAAGTATTATCTTGATATTTGTGGTGCTCCACATTGTAGATTTTACATTGACTTATTGGAGCATAAACCCCTATGCAAGGCTTCAAGTAAGTTTATTTATTATATATACTCCGTACCATATTCTTGTGAACTGTTTGAAAGACCCAGGTAGATTGGTTTTCAATTAATTGGTGTTCTTGGAAAGATACAAGAAGGCAAGAATATCGTAGTTGGGATACAAATATTGTTTTGTATGTTGGTGGAAGTAAATATGGAATATTAACATGTCAAGGTCTCACTATTGTTTCAGATTAAGGGAAACAATAATTTGGCTATCAATCGTCGTCAGTTGGATCATGTTGTTGAATTGTCTTTAAACTGAAGTTGAAGAATGTGAAGATGAATTCATAATCGTTCTACCTTAGTTGTTTGTTACAATAAGGATATGAGAAAATCTTGTAGTAGGTTTTGTTTTGGAAGTATTGATCGTTGGCCAAGGTTGATATTTTCAAAAGTGAAGAGTTTGATTTCAAGTCTTAGTATTTGAAGCATATGGCTACAAATAAATTGTAGGACAATGATCTTTGGATGAGATGTGAGATTAGTTGTGGTGGAACTATTGTTTCTTGTTATAGAAGTTTGTCGACACAGTTTGTAGGGTTCGTTTTTCTGTGTTGAGTATGTCATTTGTGTTGGTAGAACAATGTTCTTGGAGTTTTTCTCGTACTGTTTCTGATGGAGAAGCTAGATAGTTTGTGATCTTTTTGATTCTTGTCGACGAAGTTTAGTCGAAGAGTTGTTTTTTAGTTGTACACCATTTGAAGTCGATCGGAGATGGTTCAAGTGCAAGACCGTTGGTCTATTTATGTTGCGGAGACGTTACTATTTTGGTAAAAACTTGTTGTGAGGAATTAAAACGGTATCGCTTGGAAACTTCAAGAGTTTAAAGAATAAAGATACAATATTTATGTATGGTGGTGTGGATATTTAAGCTAGCACATACTACAAGGAGAAAACACGGTGCATAAATTTGACAGGGCTGCGACTTCGGCGTGTTTTTCCGATAACCTTTTATTATCCATTGGCAATTCGATTTCCTGATGATTAATGAGATCTACAATATAGCAATGATAATATTTGTGGGTTTGCTCGTATGATACAGTTATTAAAATTATTTTTTTAATAGTGACAGAGCCTGTTGAGATGAAGGTAGAGATTTCTATTGAGAAATTCGGCTCAACAACGATTTAGTTTCCGTCAAGTTATTTTCTCTACGTAGCATGAGAAGATAAACACAACCGTGTCTTAAGTTGATTGGAGCTTGAGTAAGTTACCAAAGGTTTCAGATTATGGTTGTGTGTGATTGGGTCTTTGTATAAAGGATGGATTATCATATTTCACAATGTTGGTGTACGTTTGAAGAAAGACTGGAAAAGGGATATGCACAAGAGAGAATGTGTGAAATTATGTATTATTACAAGGGTAACATTGAATTCTTCGATGATGGTTACAATTTTATCCGAGTCTGGTTGTGTTGTGGTTTGACTGTCATTATGTCGAAACTACATGCTTGCTAAGAAATTGATAAAAGACTATCTTGACAATTATGTTAAATCTTGTAAAAGGAAATCGTTGTCGAACCTCATTGAGGTTGCTGAAATGGTGAGAAGTTTGGTGTGTCAGCTGTCAAAGTCTCTATGAAGCTGGACATTTTCCTGGTTTGTATGCATTGGTCGAAGATATGATGAGCTTTCATGGATGAGTAGAACTCAATTGGTTATATATGGTCGTAGAATCATGATCCAATCGGAGATAGGCTCAGTAAAACAAGATTCATAGAGATAACTTCAATATTGGAATGCAGTGGAAATGATCCGTGGATTGGTTTTATTTGGTACGCAATTAAAATCGTGCTCAATATACATTGATACATGCAAGATGGTTAGTTTCTTGGAAGCTAACACAAATGTTAGTTTATTACAAACTAACACAAAGTATCCCGTTAACTCGCTTTTGAGGACATGATCGTAGAAAGAAGCAAGTACGTGATCAATTGTTTAAATAAGAAGTTGACTCGGCTAGAGTTTAGAGACAAAGATGAAGACTATGGTTCTTCTAAGGTAATGCTTAGGCAGACGCATGGTGGCAACAATGGTAGTTTCAGTTGTTGATCAGATAGTATGGATGTCATCCCTCATATGGGTACGATGCGCAAAATGGAGTTAATTAGTGCCTTAAATGGAGCGTAACATTAACTTAGGTAGATCAAGGCAGACCGAGACGGAGCTGCGTTTGTGTGGAATAAGTTCGAAGGTGCTAGCGAAGGATCAAGTGCGCATAATGACTGTAAATAAATTCGAAGGAACAATATGGATAACGATCGTGTATGGTCTGATCGAGTTAGCGTACAATACACTTGGAGTGGTACCAATCAATATGGAGTTATGAACATAAAGGAGTAAGGTGTATCTCAACATGTTGCATAACAGGTGATCATATGATGATGGTTAATGAGATGGCCAGTATTTTTCACCGTGGTGGAGATTTGTAAAATCACTGAGAGGTTGGATTGTTAAGTCTTGAGTTAGTGACATTCAAGTTTGGTTTGCTCTCTTCTGGTGGAGGTCTACGGAACAATTTGGGTGAACTACATTTCAGTTTGATTCCTATTGAGGATATGTAGGAAACCAATAAGGGTGCAATTGATATTCAAAATATGGAGGGAAAACAAGTTGACCGTCTCATGTATAAATGCATGATCCAAGGTGGATAATAGTGGGTACATCCGGTCCATTAGGAGTTTGAGTTTAATATAAACTCATACTATTTAAGGTCGGTCAGTTAAGGTTTGGTTTATCCCAAACTTAGGCGGTGATTAATTAGGTTAGTTAGCCGGTAACAAGAGTTTCAGACAACTCTTAAGAGATTACTTATTCCTAAAGTCTATCAACTTAATAGTTAAGTTAGGAAACCCTAAACTTGTAGGATAAGTAATATGTGTTAGAGCATTTCTCGGTCGAAATCGCAAGCGTTGCTATCTCAAGCTTGTTTGTCAAATTTAGTTGTCAAAACTATATGTCTTGATTTCTAGTCTACTTATGGCTAAGTCTCAGTGTAGGATAGTTAAGTGTAGTTGAGCTCCAGACTTCATGGCGATCATCTTACGAAGACAAATACCTACTCAAGGAACCAGTGGAACTTCATCCGACTAAAAGGTATGTGGAGACTTGAACTTATCTATCACTCAAAAGTCTACTCTACTCTTGAGACAAAAGTCGTATAATTAAGTATGATAGTTTTCATACATACACATTTGCTATTTCGAGCCAAGTTTACTCTCCTATCTTTTTCTCGAAATATGTGTTGGTAAGCTTTCGCTTTAACCATTTTTCATCTTTACCCGTGATGAAAGTCATGATGACGTTTCAATCTTGAAAATGGCTTTGATGACGATAGTTGTAAATAACGACTATTATAACATTATAGAAGAATGTTTCAATGATTGAAATGTAGAGTTGAGATTACCATCTATGGATATAAGCATATATAGTGTGTCCGCACATTAGAGTATAAATCCATGTACCGGAAACCAAGTGTGTGCATATGTGTGCATACGGTATTGGTGAAGGAGACGGGTTGGGTAATGCGATCGGCGGAACTTTTTACCCGAAATTTCTCACGAGTTTGGAAACCAAAGCCAACTCAAATCCGGTAGCTAATGTACGCATACCCAAGCTGGTTATTTCTCAAATCGGTAGTTCATGAACTTAAAACAATAAATTATAAGGAATGCAATCTTTGCAAACCGTGGCTATATTGTTCATGAATTGATTCAAATGGATCAAACCGATTTTGTTTTAATTGTGTCTATGAATAAAGACCTAAGCAATTGAACAACTCTTCAACTAGTTTTTATGAGTCATTTGAACTAGTTATGAGAAAGATGAATACGGTTAATATGGAAGTGCTCATATGGATAACCATTGGTTAACTATTTGTGAACCAACTAAGTGTACACGTTTAGGTATGGTTACTCAAACCTAAATGAAATACATTTCATTTGTGTGTGACAAGCTAATTTTCGATCTAACGGTTGAAAGATATTAGCTTGTATCTAATCAGGTTTTCATCTAACGGTGAATATTGAATGCTTTGTTACTAAGCTAACACAGATTGCAAACAGTGATTTGAAAACTATATAAGGGGAACTCTAGCAACTGGAAAAACTAATCCCCACACCTACTGTGTGATACTAGTTGGTTTTGATAGAGTCGATTCTCCTTTAACCTTAGGTTTCTTCTCGAGACCCTATAGGTTAACGACTGAAAGACTTCATTGGGATTGTGAAGCCAGACGAAACTACTTCTCTTGTAGTTGAGCGATCTAATCTTGTCATTTTCTATCGTACGAGTTCAATTGAATAATTGACTTGAGATTATATCTCCGATAGGGCAAGATAAAAAGAAATCACAAACATCTTCGTCTCATCGTTTGTGATTCCGCAATATCTTGTTTCGCTACAATACGACTAAGATTATTGTGAGGTGATTGATAATTCTAGGTTGTTCTTCGGGAATATAAGTCTGGCTTATCAATTAGTTCCTGTTCACCTTGATTTCTATCAAAAGACGGAACAAACTCTTAGGTTTATCTGTGGGAGACAGATTTATCTATTATCATAGACTTTTCTGTGTGATACAAATTTGTTTATTAAAGTCTTCGACTTTGGGTCGTAGCAACTCTTAGTTGTGGGTGAGATCAGCTAAGGGTATCAAGTGCGTAGTATCCTGCTTGGATCAGAGACGTAAGGAGCGTAACTGTACCTTGAATCAGTGTGAGATTGATTAGGGTTCAAGTACAGTCCAGACCGAAGTTAGTTTGTATTAGTCTAGTGTACATAGCGGCTTAATACAGTGTGGTTTTCAATCTGGACTAGGTCCGGGGGTTTTTCTACATTTGCGGTTTCCTCGTTAAGAAAACTTCTGGTGTCTGTGTTATTTCTATTCCGTATTATATTTTGTTATATAATTGAAATATCACAGTTTGTGCATTGTATCGATCAATTGTGAAATCCAACCTTTGTTTGTTGATTGGAAATTGATTGATCCTTGGATATTGGTCTTTGGTACCATCCAAGTTTATATCTCTTGTATTTGATAAAGACTCACAGATTTCTATTTGTTTGAGTATAGATCAAATCGAGAGATAGAGATATTAACTCCTTGATATACTCCCTCCGTTCCAATTTAGATGACTGTTTAGGGTTATTTTTTTGTTCCACATTACTTGATAGTTTTCATATTTTTCCCACAAAACTACCATCAATACCCTCACATTTTGTCTTGGAACCATAAGTTTATTCTTAAACACACTAATAGCAATTAATGTTTGAAGACTTTTCTCAAGGGCATAAATAGAATTTTTTTATATCTCTTTCCATTTCTTAATCTGCGTGAAAACTCCAAAAACATCATCTAAAGTGGAACGGAGGGAGTACTTTTTATTAAGATTGAGTCTGACTGTCTAGTTGATTCTATTAAAAGTATATTCGAGTTAGTCCATACAAATTTCTAATCAAAATATTGGGTGAGGTTGTTAGACCCCCGCATTTTCAATTGGTATCAGAGCAGGCAAACACGTTCAAGACCTTACAAGTTTGTGTTTGTAGCAATCTGTTTCTGTGGACAAAGTAGTATCTCCTATCTACGCATAGTCTATGTCGTCCCATGCTTTTAACTATGTCAAGTGTCTTGGTTTTTCCTCAAAGGATAACTCCTTAGCTGATTCTTCCGAATCTAGAAAAAGAAACGAGACAATTGACAGGATGTCAGAAGTAGAAAGGGATATCACCAGAACTAAAGAAAATCCAACTGAGATGTTTGATTTTCGTAATCACTCTCAACTCTTGGATGAATTTGAAAAGTCACTTGGTCGAGAACGTGAACTCTATAAAATCATTGAGTCCTTCTGTAACAATATTAAAAGACTCACTCAGGAAACTATGCTGCAGCAAGAAAAGATTAGTATCCTTGAGAATATTGTTAAAGAGGGAACAATTAGAGAAAAACGTTTGATTGAGACACACTCATCCAATTTGAACAACCTCCGTGTTGAAACAGAGAATATTGCTGCATCTCTTCACCTAGCCCAAAAACAGTCGATCTCCTTGACAAAGGAAAACACTGTAATGAGAAATTCTTCTATGTCACTTGTTGATCCTCTATGTGAGTTACCGACATGAAGAAGGACTCACCAAAGGAAATCCCTCCAAAAATAAACTAAGGCTTCCAAACGGGACATGGGTTTGAAACAGCCTTTCAACAATTCTCTTCCACGAAATTGTTCCTTCCGTGGGAAAAGGAATCATAGTGCTAAACATTGTTTTACTAGGAAGAAACAGATCTCCGATCTTCAATCTTCTTCTATTTACCGTCAACCGAGTTAATTATCTGGCGGCATCAACAATGGATTTCACTCCCAAAGAAAACCAGAATTCTCGTAAAAATATTTTTAATGACCACTCATTTCAAAGTCTTTACAGGGATCGTGTTTATACTCATGGTGGAAACTACACCACAAAAACACAATTTCCCAGTGTATATGAGAATAAAACTGGTAGATCTAAGTCTAGAAGGTGGAGACCTATCTCAGGTAATCCTCTAAAACTAATTTCTAGAGGTCCTAGAATTAGTCATCAAAAAATTCCATTTAATGAATTCTCTAAAAGGGCTGTAAGAAATTTATATGGATCTGAAAACAGTCAAAGAGAGGTAAGACATACAAAATTCAGACTGTCAGATGGTACCCCCAAATCATTTCTCAACACTCATGGTGAGATCATATCTCATCCTGCTACCTAACTATAGGTATTCTCATCCTTGTGTATAACTTGATAGATACAAGGATGTTTGCAAGTGAGATGTTCAAGTCTTCTCGTTGATTACCATCCGTAGGTTTGATGTCCTGTTATACAAAGTTGAGATCTTTTTCCAAAGGATTGTCTCGTATCTAATGTAACTCTTTTGCTTTATCTTATCAGATATTGAGTCTTGTTTAAAAGAGAAATTTTGAGAAATAGTATGTATTCTCTCTTGGGTCCTTTTTGACCTTCTGATATTTTTTTGGATCCACAAACGTCCAAGTCTTCTTTAAGGAAATCTAGGGTTTCTATCAAGGGTGTCTCCCCTGGTTGACAACATATATATTCCTTGTATGTGTTTATCCTATTCCCAGAAAAAGATGTCTATGGGAACCTCGGTTGAACCTCAAAAAGAAGTAAACATTGAGATGGAAGAATACTTCAAAGGATGTGATTCAGCTCAAGATCTGATTCTGAAAAAGATGCTTGAAAGAAAAGAGTATAACTCTTGGATAGGAAAATCATTAAGGATTTAATATTCGTTCGTAATGAGGTTAAGAACGAGCTTGCTAACCTTCAATTGCAGATAAACCAACTCATTGATGGACAAGCAAAAATCCTTGATAATCAAAACATCTTGATCAAGAATCAGAAGAGGGTCATCCTTGACTGCGTCAAAGATAGGCATACTCGCATCGTTGACCGAAAAACTAATTTTCTAACTGATGAACATGGTATCTCTACGGTCAAGAAAATCAAGGATATCAGTAACTCCTATTTTGATGGACCTTTTCAAAGGTATGAAGTTATCAAAGAAACTTGATTTATTTGTCTAGGAAACTTCTTAAGAGAATTTTTATTCTTATTTTGTTTAAGAAGGATAACTAGGGTTTGGAATAGCCATTCTTGTGAGCACACATATCTATGTCCAACGTTTTCATCTTGTAATGTTTTCAGATTTATTTATTTAAATTCTAAAGTTGATTTGGAAGATGATTTTTGCAGTATTAATCTTTATAGTTTTATATATTGAAATATGTTATGGGATATGTGTGTTTGCGTCCGTGAACTATTATTGTCCCATACGATGTCAATAGTTATCTCTTTCATATGTCGATATGCATATATTGATACAAGATCGATGAACTTTTGACAAACAAAAGTTAACCCTATTATGTCATTTATTTATGGAAGATAGGTAAAAATCTTTTGTTTACGAGGATTATGTCTACCGTATGTCATTGCGCAAATAGTGATAGAAAATAAAATGAATCCTTGTATATTCCGCAGTTTTGATCTTCCCTGATCCATATTTTATGTATATACTGTGCGGCTCCATAAGCCTTATTATGTGAGCATTTCCAACTAGACTAATCATATATTCGTTTGTGGTTATTTTGGTTGTGTATTTCGATTAAATTAATCATGGGTTCTCTTGTGGTTTGTTTAATTGAGAATTTTGGATACAAAATCATTTTGTGGTTTTTGGTGTCCAAAGAAATCTTTCTTTTCTCATAAAAGTAAGGTATCTCTTTTTTTTCTTTTGGGAATGACATCAAATGGGGGAGAGTTCTTTTGAACTTGCGCTTAATTTCCATATCTTTGTGGGGAGTGTGGTCATGGAATATTTGAGGAGTTATCTTGTATCTTTATAAACTCCGTGATGAATGCATTTAGCTTCGCTTTATGATTGCATCCAAACAAAGTTGATATGTACTTTTCTTTGGTCTTGAAGCGTCTCCATGAAAATTTCATTAGGATGTCGTTTTCGTACATTTGCCAATTTTATTGACAAAAAGGGGAGAATTAATATGTAGTTCACGCTAAAAATACATATGGTTTTCGGATCATTATGTAAGGGGGAGTGGTTTTCATGCTGAGATGAAAGTATTGACTAAGGGGGAGTGATACATATCACCATACTATTGTTGTCAAAGTTGTGATACAATTGAACTTTGATACTGTGTAATAATACTATGACACTATATAACAATGATCGAGAGCTTTTGTTTTCTCATTGTTACGGCTACGATCTTTAACAACTATGATGATGAACTGAACATCTATGGAATCATGGGAGTACTTGGAAAAGATGAAGTTTTCAAGTAATGTTGAAGCACCAAGGAGATCAAGCATGTGGACTAGAAGCTACAAAGTTTTATCTATTTTGTAATCCATATGTATTGATAGTTTTGTCACTAAAATTGACAAAGGGGAGATTGTTAGAGCATTGCTCGGTCGAACTCGCAAGCGTTGCTATCTCAAGCTTGTTTGTCAAATTTAGTTGTCAAACTATATGTCTTGATTTCTAGTCTACTTATGGCTAAGTCTCGGTCTAGGATAGTTAAGTGTAGTTGAGCTCCAGACTCTATGGCTATCATCTTACGAAGACAAAGAACTACTCAAGGAACCAGTGGAACTTCATCCGACTAAAAGGTATGTGGAGACTTGAACTTATCTATCACAGTTTGAGGGTGAAAACGGTTTCTGCTAATTTCGGTAATTTTGCGTGAGTGGGTGAGAAACTGAGTCTAAACCCTAAACAATGTACTGCAAGGGAGTACGTTAGATTCGAGAGATCAATCAGATAAATCGCCTAAACCAAGAAATAGTCGCTCCAGACTTGCTTCGGCCACAAAGTGAAGGAGAAGGGTTGGTTTTAGGGAGGGAGCGAAAAAAGTGTTGAGACCAGAATAGTTGATTCTGGAAGAGTAGTTGTTTGACTTGTATCAAAAAGTGAAAGCTAACAGATGGGAAAGCTAGCAAGTGGTTTCTGAGTGTTGTATCCTCCTGACCAAAACTTATTGTTTGGTGGAAATAGGTAGACCTATTTATACAAGTTATAACATAACGTACTCTGGTCTCATAGAAAATGGAACCGGCTGAGTAAAGTGGAAGGAGGTGATAAATGAGTAACGCCTGGAATTGATGTTCCATAATGAAAAGAGCGTTTCACCATTATTCCTTTTATTTACTAACCGACTCATTTTTATGACACTTTCATGTAACGGGCGTAGTGTACGTCGCACGCTGTAAACCGCCAAACCAGTACCCTTTATGAGCATCCCCTAGTTTGTGATATGTGTTAGATGTCTCGAGTATTTTCATCGGAAAACGTGTAGCAAGGTGTTACGTGTGGCATGGTGGCATGCCAGTGGCCACGGTAGAGTCGACATGGATTTTCCAAAGAATAGGCGCGGCCATATTTGGGGTTTAAATGCAAACCGTGATGTTTTGGCTTTGGGCCGTAAGTTAGGTGGCAAACTTGAACGGTCGAGATCCGCATCTCAGAGGGAAGGATAGCCGTTATTATTGCAACCCTCAGTTTTAGCAGCCAACGTTGCGCATGGCTTTGCCATAGAGTAGGCGCGACCAAATTAGGGTTTAGGTGCAAACCATGTGTTTTGGCTTTGGGTCAGCAAGTCGCCATGCGTCGGTGGCGAACTTGTGTGGTCGAGATCTCGCATCTCAAAGAGAATGTAGTCATTGATTATTGCAACCCTTCGTTTTAGCAGCAAGATTGAGCATGGCTTTGTCATAGAGTAGGCGCGCCAAATTAGGGTTTAGGTGCAAACCGTGTGTTTTGGCTTTGGGCCGCAAGTTGCCATGCGTCAGGTGGCGAACTTGTGTTGTCGAGATCTGCATCTCAAAGAGAAGGGTATCCGTTGTTTATTGCAACCCTTCGTTTTAGAAGCCAGCGTTGAGTCATGGCCTTGTCAAAGAGTAGGCACGGCCAAATTAGGGTTTAGGTACAAAACCGTGTGTTTTGGCTTTGGGCCGCAGTTTCCATCGTCCCGGGTGGCGAACTTGTGTGGTCGAGATATGCATCTCAAAGAGAAGGGTAGCCGTTAATTATTGCAACCCTTCGTTTGGTAGTCATGGCGGCATGAAAGTATGGCCGACAAGCCAGGATTTTGGTGTAGTTAGGCGCGACCAAAAGCCGGGTCTTGGCGTAGTTTGGGCGCGACCACAATTAAGGCTTGGAGTTGGGCCACAAGTTGCCATGCGTTAGCTGGTGACCTTGGACGGTTAAGATCTGCATATTAGATGGAAAGGTGGCCGTTGATCATTGCAAACCTTCGTTTTGGCATCCAAAGGACGTGAAGGAAAGGTCGGGCATGGTATAGGCGCCGCCAAAACTAGGGTTTAGTGCAAACCGTGGTGTTTGGCTTTTAAAGGAAAGTTGCCATGCGTTAGGTGGCGAACTTGGATGGTCGATATCTGCATCTCAAAGAGAAGGGTAGCTGTTGATTATTGTAACCCTTTGTTATGACGTGGAGAAGTGGCTGCCATGGTTTGTCATTGGCACGGTGGTGCGGATGGCATGGTTGGCATGCCTTGGCACGGAGACGTGGCTAGCATGGTTTGCCATTGGCACGATGGTGTGGCTGGCATGGTTGGCATACCTTGGCATAGACGGGCTGGCATGGTTTGCCATTGGAACGGTGGGAAAGCGGCTGGCATGGTTTGCCATTAACACGGTGGTGTGGTTGGCATGGTTGGCATGCCTTTGCAGACGTGGGTATGGTTTGTCATTGGCACGGTGGTGCTACCGGCATGGTTGGCATGCCTTGGCGCAGAGACGTGGCGGGCATGGTTTGCCATTGGCACGCGGTGGTGGGGTCAATGGTTGGCATGCCTTGACGCAGAGACGGGCCGGCATGGTTTGCATTGGCACGGTGGTGTGGCTGGCATGGTTGGCATGCCTTGGCACCTGAGACGTGGCCGGCATGGTTTGCCGTTGGCACCTGGTGCGGCTGGCATGGTTGGCATGCCATGGCGCAGACGGGCTTTGCATGGCTGGCATGCTTTGGCGCGGAGACGTGGGCGGCATGGTTTGCCATTGGCACGGTGGTGAGAAAATTAGGGTTTGGTATATACGAAGATGACGCTCTGGTCAATACTAAGGGTTCTCGCCGTGGAACATGACACATGTATATAAAAAAAAGAAGGTACCACCCTAATTTTACGTAGGCATGATTATTGATTCAATAAATGCGCTAGTTGTCATAGTGACGTCATGTCAGATGTACGGTTTTACGATTTTAACCCTAAGCTAAAAACCACCATCAACATTAAGTCCCCTGCTTAGCTCGGAACATGAGCATTGTTGCGAGGTAAGCATAATATGGTGACAGGAAAGGACAAAAAAGTCATGAAAAGATGGTCAGGAAGATTCGTCTAACCTTTTTCGGGAGGTAAGGAGAATTCGTGATTCTTGTGTTGGTGGTGATGCAAACAGCATGGCGCCGCCGGCTTGTCTTGGCAAGCCGTTGGGTATTCCCTGGCCTCGGAATGGAGCCGTCGATGTTGGATTGGCTTGGAATGGAGCCGCGGAGACGTTGGTCGGCTTGGAAGGGAGCCGTCAGCATTGGTTGGCTTGGAAGGGAGCCGTCAGCGTTGGTCGGCTTGGAAAGGAAATGTCAGCAATGGTCGGAAAGGAGACGCTATCATAAACTTGGCGCGGGCGCTGGCTTGAGTGTTGTCTTCAGTTCCGTGGAATGATGGAAACTTGCTTCAGTTCCGTGGAAGGATGACGACTGGCTTCAGTTCCATGGAATGATGGAAACTTTGTCTAAATTAGGGTTTGGCGTGCCGAAACCCTAATTAACGCCCCTTACTAAAATCGTTGTAGAATTCTCATACGAACTCGGATTTTGACGGTCTGCCCCTCCAATATGATCGGAAAAGAATTTCCTATCTCTTGATGCGGGAATATTTAGGTTTTGAGTTCGTTTAGGAGGAAAAAACAGCCCGACAAAGAAACTCAAGAAGAAATCGGGAGGGATGTTGCGGGCCCGAGGTGGCATAGTCGCGCCACCATCTATTCCCGTTCATGGAGCGAGAAAGAACCTTTATTCTGTTCAAACTCTAGAAACTCCGCCCGCATGAAAAGAGGTATCGACCCTCTTCTGCTTTTTGTTGCTCGTCTGGATCCGTGCTTTCGTTTGCAGTGTCTATCCAGTGTATTCCAAAATTTACCAAACTCCATTGCATTCTTGGGATGGATGGATGAAATATATGCTCTGAACGATTATGTCGTGGCTAATCTTAGAGATTGAAGTTGTGTTGCCGGTCCATCCTTGACTTTAGGTTGTTCAATGTCTGACCTTCTCATCGCGATGATGATATGTCAGATGATTGTATGGTAGAAATCTTCCGAAGCCACAAGATGAAATAGATGATTTGGGAGACATTCTCATTGCCGATGTGCTGTTATCAAGTCTTCAAGGACTTTGTTCCAAGAGATATCCTTCAACCAGCCTTCCGAATCTTGGACTATCGTGTGGAATGGGATACGGTGAGTAGTCCCCTGTATTTCTTCGTTAGATCCGATGGCATGGCCAATATGTGAATGCATCTTTGTGGCGTGCCTTTGGAGTCTTCGATGCACATGTACGGCTTCATGTTGAGAAATTCCCGCGGGCTCGTAAAACTTCTGCAAGATGATGTTGAAATCGAAATAACTAGGTTGAGGGGAGTGAAAGCATCCCATGCCGATAGTCCCCATGTATAGTTTACATGTTTCTATACTTCCGTATGGTCGGCGGGTTGACCATGATAAAGATATCACCATCTCGCATCCGCACGGGTGACTCTATTACTTCTTCCTTGTGGAAACCGAAATATGGAGAAGTACGGATTACCCTTTGTAGCGGTTGTTGCTATGGTCAAGCTCGGTTGGTATCAACAAACGAGCACGCTTGAAGCAACTGTGATCGTAGAGACTACATTTTCGTAGCAACAAAATAGGTCGGCTGGAATTGCACGGCGTCCATGGAAGCAAAGGGATTGGCTGGATGCGTAAGCAGTAAAATGCCCACGGCTACAAGGTTTAGCGAGATGGATCAAAAAGTGGCCACAATGCGATCATTGGCTGGGCAGTGTGATCACAATCCTTGATAGGAGGAGTGTGGTGGCTACGAAACGATCTTTGGCAGAAGAAGTGGCGTTGAAGCGGATTTAGCTCTTGGAGAGGATGTTGAAGCTTATAGAGCAAAACCTTACGTCAAGCTTCGGCTTTGGATCCTAGAGCAGCTTATTGAGAGAATGCTGAAGCGGAGCGTCCTCTGGATCTGTAAGCGGAGCGGCTTCCCAAGATAATGTTGAAGCGTAGCGGCTTCTGGTGATGGTTAGAGATGTCACGTTTGAAGAAACGTTGGGGCACTAGCGGCCCTGACTCTGGTGACTGGAGGTGTAACACCTGAAGGAACATTTTCTACGCCGTTGGTGTTGACAGTGGCGATTAACGTCACTTTGTTAGAGGCATGAAGAATCTGCGATCCTTGCATTCACGCTTGGCATAAATTTGGTTTGGCCATTGAGTATCAAGCGGCAGCGCTGCAACTTTGGCTACTGATCGGTAGCGGTGGAATTGCAACTTGGTCCGTGAGACGGTGCTCTGGCTGGCTATGGAAAAGGGGGGATGGCACCGCCACAGCCGGCTAAGGAATGGCTCATGGCGCTGTTGGCTAGGACGCGAGCTGTTGGCGTCGGTTGCTCAGCTTGGGACGCAGAGCTGTCGGTGTAATCGGCTATGGGCGAAGAATTTGTGCTGAAAGATGCAAGTCTTTGGCGTTGAAAGATGTAAGTCATTAGCGCTGAAGAGATGTAAGCCGCACGGCTACTGAAGGTCGCAAGATGTTAGCACTCGTATTATTGGCTTTATTTCCATATCTTGGTGCAAGCGGTAGAGAGGCAGCAATAAATCAGGTAAACATATTCCAGGTACGTATCTCCGTGTTTCTTCTTTCTATTTGCTCTTCTCATTCTCGGTGCAAACCCTAGCCATAGGCATGTCCGCCATAGTTTTACGGCCACGCCGTCCCGATCATGCAGAAGTCCCCACTACCCTTGTAGTGTGATAACTGGTAATTGAGCCGTTTGGTGACTAAGCCATTGATGAAGATGATGAAAACGCTTCTGAAAGTAACGCTGAGTCTTCCTCCGGCGAGCCCGCAAATGAGTTGGTAAGTTTACGCGTTCTTCTTCTCCTCCTTCTTTTTTTTGTTTTTGTTTTTAAACAAAACTAAAACGTAATGTCGCAGGGAGGAATCGTTTCCGAAGATAACCTTGAGGTGGGGACCCATCATGATGAAGATCCAACCGTGGAAACCACGCCTGCTGGTGGTTTGGAAATGGAGGTTGATAATACTACGACCCAGATGGTGGAAAGTATTCCGGTGACTGTTGGCACAATCATAGTCGGGAATCCGCCAATCACAAATTCAGTTGCGGGCGCCATTTTTACTCCTCCACATTTGAATCCCCATGAAGACCACGTGTTGATTGGAGACTTCAGTGTACCAGCTAAGCGTGCAGAGTTGTATACCGGGATACGGGAAAAATACGGACATATTTCCATAACCAAAAAGCTCACTAGCCGATTTGCGCTGGTCAAGCGTGTGGAAGAAGCTTTATGTTCAATTCATCATATGTGCAACGTGATCGGTCACACTATTTCCGGAGATGTGATCTCAAGTCGGGAAGTTTCACCGGGATATGTGCGTAGACTTTGAGTTTAATGCCTCCCCGGTTCTCGCAAGGGATTTTCCGAGATCCAAAGACTCGCAGCTGAAACGATTGATGGTCCTTCCACGGATTTGATCACCAACAAGAGATAGAAATCGAGAAGTCAGTCCTAGAGTTGAATCAAGCTGTGCGGCTCTTCAAAGCGTGAGAGACATTTTCTCCAAGAAGAACGAGTCGTTGTTGAGTTATTTTCTTTGAGCGTTTTATTTTTCTGAACCTCCTTTCCTTATGTTTTTTTTTTTTTTGAGAGGCGAAGAAACGCCTAGTTTATGGTTCATTTTTTTCTGGTTTTTTGGACTGATAGATGATTGCTTTTTATAAGAGTTTTGGATTATTTTGGAATAATAGCCTTTTGATCAATTGTTATGTTAAAGTCTGAATTTGCGAGTGTAAGTAGCAAATCATCCTAGAAAATTGTGAAACCGTGAATGTTGCACGTGAAGGAAAAGATAAGAAACCTTGGGATGATTGGGTCATCGACTTCCATGGAAAATGTGAAAATCCAAACGACAGGTGTAAATATCATCTGGCAAACTTACTCGTTTTAGGGTCTTTCACCAAAACTGAATTTTCAGGGAGTGAATCTGAGTTTTCACGTGACGCCATCGTTGTTGTGTGAAGTCCCAGTCGCTCTTTTATTGTATGTGGAACACTTTCACGACGATCCATGGTAAGGCGGAGAATCCCTAGTCCCCAGACGCAATTCTATTGAAACCCATTCGCGGGTAGGATGATGGAAACCAGAGTTGAATTTGTAACCGAGAGATTAATCTCCCACTGTGGTCGCCAATTGTGTGAGGGTGAAAACGTTTTCTGCTGATTTCAGTAATTTCGCGTGAGTGGGTGAGAAACTGAGTCTAAACGCTAAACAATATACTGCAAGGGAGTACTTTAGATTTGAGAGATCAATCTGTACAAATCCGCCTAAACCAAGAAATGGCCATTCCAGACTTGCTTCGGTCACAAAGTGAAGGAGAAGGGTTGGTTTTAGGGAGGGAAGCGAAGAAAGTGTTGAGACCAGAATAGTTGATTGTAGAAGAGTAGTTGTTTGACTTGTATCAGAAAGTGAAAGATAACAGATGGAAAAGCTAGCAAGTGGTTTCTGAGTGTTGTATCCTCCTGACCAAACCTTGTTGTTTGGTGGAAATAGATAAGACCTATTTATACAAGTCGTAACATAACCTACTCTGGTCTCGTAGAAAATGGAAACTACTTTAAAGTGGAAGGAGGTGATAAATGGGTAACGCCTGGAATTGATGTTCCATAATGAAATGAGAGTTTCACCATTATTCCTTGTATTTACTAACTGACTCATTCTTATGACACTTTCATGTAATGGGCGTAGTGTACGCCACACGCTGTAAACCGCCAAACCAATACCCTTTATGAGCATCCCCCAGTTTGTGACATGTGTTAGATGTCTCGAGTGTTTTAATGGGAAAATGTGTAGAAAGGTGTTACGTGTGGCATGGTGGCATGCCAGTGGCCATGGTAGAGTCGACATGGCTTTTCCAAAGAATAGGCGTGGCAAAATTTGGGGTTTAGATGCAAACCGTGATGTTTTGGCTTTGGGCCGTAAGTTAGGTGGCGAACTTGAACGGTCGAGATCCGTATGTCCTAGGGAAGGATAGCCGTTGATTATTGCAACCTCCGTTTTAGCAGCCAACGTTGAGCATGGCTTTGCCATAAAGTAGGCGCGGCCAAATTAGGGTTTAGGTGCAAACCATGTGTTTTGGCTTTGGGACGCAAGTTGCCATGCGTCGGGTGGCGAAACTTGTGTGGTCGAGATCGTATCTCAAAGAGAAGGGTAGCCGCGGATTATTGCAACCCTTCATTTTAGGAGCCAAGCGTGTTGAGCATGGCTTTGTCATAGAGTATGCGCGGCCAAATTAGGGTTTAGGTGCAAACCGTGTATTTTGGCTTTGGGCCGCAAGTTGCCATGCGTCGTGGCGAACTTATGTGGTCGAGATCTGCATATCAAAGAGAAGGGTAGCCGTTGATTATTGCAACCCTTCGCTTTAGCAAGCCGTTGAGCATGGCTTTGTCATAGAGTAGGCGCGGCAAATTAGGGTTTAGGTGCAAACCGTGTGTTTTGGATTTGGGCCGCAAGTTGTCATACGTCAGGTGGCGAACTTAGTCGAGATCAGCATCTCAAAGAGAAGGGTATCCTTTGATTATTGCAACCCTTCGCTTTTAGCAAAACAACCGCTGAGTCATGGCCTTGTCAAAGAGTAGGCGCGGCCAAACCGTGTTTTTGGCTTTGGGCCGCAAGTTCCCAAGGCGCCGGTGGCGGAACTCGTGTGGTCGAGATCTCGATCTCAAAGAGAAGGGTAGCCGTTGATTATTGCAACCTCTTCGCTTGGTAGTTGGCGCATTGAAAGTATGGCCGCAAGCTAGGATTTTGGTGTAGTTAGGCGCGGCCAAAAGTCAGGTCTTAGCGTAGTTTGGGCGCGACCACAATTAAGGCTTGAGGCCACAAGTTGTCACGCGTTATCTCGGTGACCTTGGACGGTTAACATCTCGCATCTTAGATGGAAAGGTGGTCGTTGATCATTGTAACCCTTTGTTTTGGCATCCAAAGTGACGTGAAGGAAAGGTCAGCATGGTATTGGCGCGCCCAAAACTAAGGTTTAGTACAAACCATGGTGTTTGGATTTGGGTCGCAAGTTGTCATGCGTTAGGTGGCGAACTTGGATGGTCGAGATTCAAGATCTCTCAAATATAAGGGTAGACGTTGATTATTGCAACCCTTTGTTTTGGCGTGAGAAGTGGCTGGCATGGTTTCCTATTGGCACGGTGGTGCGCTTCGCATGGTTGGCATGCCTTGGCGCAGTAGACGGGATGGCATGGTTTACCAATGGCACGATGGTGCGGCCGGCATGGTTGGCATGCCTTGGCGCAGACCTGGCGGCATGGTTGGCATGCCTTGGCGTAGACGTTATGGTCGGCATGGTTTGCCATTGGCACACAAGTGCGGCCATCATGGTTGACATGCCTTGGCGCAGACGCGGGCTGCATGGTGGTGCGGCTGGCATGGTTGGCATGCCTTTGGCGCAGAGACGTGGCTGCATGGTTTTCCATTGGCACGGTGGTCCTACCGCATGGTTGGCATGCCTTGGCGCGAGACGTGGCTGGCATGGTTTGCCATTGGCACGGTGGTGCGGCTGGCATGGTTGGCATGCCTTGGTGCAGACGTGGCTGGCATGGTTGGCATGCCTTGGCGCGGAGACGTGGCTGACATGGTTTTCCATTGGCACGGTGGTGAGAGAATTAGGGTTTGTATATACGAAGATGATGTCGGTAAATACTAAGGGTTTCTGCCGTGGAACATGACACATGTATATAAAAAAAGGTACCCTGGTAATTCTTACGTAGGCATGCTGATTGATTCAATAAATGCGCTAGTGGTCATAGTGACGTCATGTGAGATGTACGGTTTTACGATTTTAACCCTAAGCTAAAAACCACCATCAACAATCACTCAAAAGTCTACTCTCGAAATATGTGTTGGTAAGCTTTCGCTTTAACCATTTTTCATCTTTACCCGTAACGAAAGTCATGATGAAGTTTCAATCTTGAAAATGGCTTTGATGACGATAGTTGTGAATAACGACTATTATAACATTATAGAAGAATGTTTCAATGATTGAAATGTAGAGTTAAGATTACCATCTATGGATATAGGCATATATAGTGTGTTCGCACATTAGTGTATAAATCCATGTACCGGAAACCAAGTGTGTGCATATGTGTGCATATGGTATTGGTGAAGGAGACAGGTTGGGTACACGTACTAGCGGAACTTTTCTACCCGAAAAATTCTGCTGAGTTTGGAAATCAAAGCCAACTCAAATCCGGTAGCTAAGGTACGCATACCCATACGCGTACCCAAGCTGGTTATTTCTCAAATCAGTAGTTCATGAACTTAAAACAATAAATTATAAGGAATGCAATCTTTGCAAACCGTGGCTATATTGTTCATGAATTGATTCAAATGGATCAAACCGATTTTGTTTCAATTGTGTCTATGAAGAAAGACCTAAGCAATTGAACAACTCTTCAACTAGTTCTTATGAGTCATTTGAACTAGTTATGAGAAAGATGAATACGGTTAATATGGAAATGCTCATATGGCTAACCATTGGTTAACTATTTGTGAACCAACTAAGTGTACACGTTTAGGTACGGTTACTCAAACCTAAATGAAATACATTTCATTTGTATCTAATCAGGTTTTCATCTAACGGTGAATATTGAATGCTTTGTTACTAAGCTAACATAGATTGCAAACCTTGATTTGAAAACTGTATAAGGGGAACTCTAGCAACTGGAAAAACTAATCCCCACACCTCCTGTGTGATACTAGTTGGTTTTGCTAATGTCGATTCTCCTTTAACCTTAGGTTTCTTCTCGAGACCCTATAGGTTAACGACTGAAAGACTTCATTGGGATTGTGAAACCAGACTAAACTACTTCTCTTGTAGTTGAGCGATCTAATATTGCCATTTTCTATCGTACGAGTTCAATTGAATGATTGACTTGAGATTATATCTCCGATAGGGAAAGATAAAAAGAAATCACAAACATCTTCGTCTCATCGTTTGTGATTCCGCAATATCTTGTTTCGTTAACATACGATTAAGATTATTGTGAGGTGATTGATAATTCTAGGCTATTCTTCGGGAATATAAGTCCGGGTTATCAATTGGTTCCTGTTCACCTTGATTTCTATCAAAAGACGGAACAAACTCTTAGGTTTATCTGTGGGAGATAGATTTATCTATTATCGTAGACTTTTTTGTGTGATACAGATTTGTTTATTAAAGTCTTCGAATTTGGGTCGTAGCAACTCTTAGTTGTGGGTGATATCAGTTAAGGGAATCAAGTACGTAGTATCCTCGCTGGGATCGTAGACGTAAGGAGCGCAACCTGTACCTTGAATCATTGTGAGATTGATTAGGGTTCAACTACAGTCCAGCATCAAGTTAGTTTGTAGTAGGATAATGTCTGTAGCGGCTAATACAAGTGTGATGTTCAACTGACTAGGTCCCGGGTTTTTCTCAGACGGCGGTTTCATCATTAACAAAACTTCGGTGTCTGTGTTATTTCTATTCCGTATCATATTTTGTTATATAATTGAAATATCACATGTAATGCGTTGTATCGATCAATTGTGAAATCCAACCTTTGGTTGTTGATTGGAAATTGATTGATCCTTGGACATTGGTCTTTGGTACCATCCAAGTTTATATCTCTTGTATTTGATAAAGACTCACAAATTTCTATTTGTTTGAGTATAGATTAAATCAAGAGATAGAGATATTAACTCCTTGATATACTTTTTATTAAGATTGAGTCTAACTGTCTAGTTGATTCTCTTAAAAGTATATTCGAGTTAGTCCATACAGATTTCTAATCGAAATATTGGGTGAGGTTGTTAGACCCCTGCATTTTCAATATGTCTACTATATAAAGATGTTTAGGATATGGAGTTCTCAAGTAAATTCTCATTAAATATGTGAGTAATTCATCCCACCTATTGGGGTGGATGTGAGAGACCAATAATGTTGGAAGGAGTGCATCATTATGGTACTTATGGAATGCTTATCGATATTGGAAGATATGTCGTTATGGAGTATTCTTATGGAGATGTTGGTAAGACATCTTTTCAAGGAGAAGATCATCTTGGTAGTGCTGGATTAGATTATTGATTTTGAGATGAAGGCGTCCATGGTAATCTATGTCAGGGTGTGCAAATAAGATCATCTCTCTGTGGTAGATAATACGCTAAATAGTATCTCATTTGGGCGAAAACACTATTTTAGAGTCATAAAGCCTTTATGGGCATTTCTTGTGTTCGATCACATTATGGTGAGTCAATGGATTGATTTATTTAATTCTTGTGTAATTCTCAGTTGGTGGTTTCTATAATAAATAAACAGGTCGTAGCCTTTTGGTGGTTGGAGACAATATTCACACATCGTGTATATTATTGAACCACGTTAAATCCGTGAGTACTTTATTTACTTATTTTATTTTTTTTATGGCATGTATTTGTGTGGTTCTCTTTCTCTTATTCTTATCCTAGATAGTAGCGAGGTTCATGGACCAATCCGAGAAATCAAGTGTTTCTTGTTATCTATTTTGTTTCTGCAGTGTTAGCATGTAGATGGCTTTGAACCCCCAAAATTAGGAGTTTGATCCGAGGTGGAGAATTGTGGGGATAGCCGGTCCATTAGTATTTTGAGTTTAATATAAACTCATACTATTTAAGGTCATTCAGTTAAGGCTTGGTTTATCCCAAACTTAGGCGGTGATTAATTAGGTTAGTTAGTCGGTAGCAAGACTTTGAGACAACTCTTAAGGGAATAATTATTCCTAAAGCCTAACAACTTAATATCTAAGTTAGGAAACCCTAAACTTGTAAAAAAAAAGTTATATGTCTACTATATAAAGACGTTTAGGCTATGGAATTCTCAATGGATATTTGAGGAATTCATCCCACCTCTTGGGGTGGTATGTGAGAAACCATTAATGGTGGAAGGAGTACACCATTATGGAATGCTTATCGATGTTGCAAGATATGTCGTTATGGAGTATTCGTATGGAGATGTTGGTAAGACATATTGTTAAGGAGAAGATCATCTTGGTGGTGCTGGATTAAATTATTGGTGTTGAGATGAAGGCGTCCATGGTAATCTATGTCAGGGTGTGCGGAGAAGATCGTCTCGTTATGATTGATAATTCGGTAAACATTATCCCGTATAGGTGAAGACACTAATTGGATTTATAGGGCATTTGTGAGAGTTCTTGTGTTTGGTCACACTGTGGTGAGTCGATTAATTGATTATTCAATTCTTGTGTAATTTTCAATTGGTGGTTTTATAATAAAGAAATAGGTTGTAGCCGTTTGGTGGATTATACAATATTCACACATCGTGTATATCATTGAACCACATTGAATCCGTAAGTACTTTATTTCTTGTTGCTTTTGTCTATGGCTTGCATCTGTTTGGTTCTCTTTCTCTTGTTCTTATCCTAGATCGTAGTGAGGTTCATGAAGCAATCTGAGAGATCGAGTGTTTTTCTTGTTAGCTATTTTCTTCCCTAGTATTAGCATGTATATGGATCTGAACCTCAATTGGTAATAATCTTCATCACCAACTAGACTTTTTTCCTTCCTATTCTAATAAAGTTAATTGGTAATCATGTATTACAACACAAGATACTGAAATAAAAATGATATCTTATGCATTAAACAAAAGAGATATTATTCTCGGAAAAAAAAATATATTGCGTGTGAGAAATAGTCTTCACATGCACCTTGACTTCTAACATATAGTGTGAAACTGAGAAAGCCACTATAAATATTTGCATGAATGATCTAATTTAAACTACCACTGAAATCCGACCCCTAAAATCTCAATGAAGATGTCCAGTTCGACTATTCACCTGGTTGTGGCTCTGAGCTTATGCTTTCTTCTACTTGTTTTTTCCTACTGTTGGAATTTTGAGTTAAAATATATTATGAGAGTGAATTTTTTTTTCAAGATAACTCCAAGAAATGTGTTTGGGTTATGGATTTTCACCATAAAAAACCTAGTCATGAGTAGGTGTTATGGAGAGTCACCATTGGCCATGGAGAGTCACCTATTGGTGAAAAGACACCTTGTAGAGTCGCCATTGACTCTATATAAACCCATCTCTTAGTTTTGTTTTGTATGAGTTTTAACAAGCTTTTTGAGAAGTAGAAAACAAGTTTTGAAGAGTCAGAGTCAATAAGAGCACAGTAATTGTCAACATTCGCTGGCCTAATAGTATTATAGTGCTACTTACTATAAGCCGTGATCGTTGTATCTTGGAAGGCGACATCCGTAGAACCCGCTTTCGCTCGCCGCGACTAACGGGGTCTCGGTTGATTTGTTGTTTCTTCTTGGAATGCCATTAGTAGTTCTGGCTCTTATATATCTGTAGTTAGGATTTGTTGTTTCTTCGTGGTTGTCGCAATCACTTTAAGCAGTGACAAAAAATCTGCTCCGTGAGCACCGTATACGGGGATGATTTATCTTTAAGGAAAGAGGATTACCTCTCCTCGATAAACCAATATGATAAGTCTTTCCAACTCTCTTCTTGTTAGTATTTTGTTTTTCGCATGAACATGATTTCCGAGAAACCGAATCCGCATATTTTTCCAACACCTACTCTGCCGAGGCAGCTGCAAGACCAATTACTGGTTAGTATATATATACTTCAATTGAAATCTGAAATATCTTATATTTAAGTTATTAACAATGAATTGATCTTATATAAGTTAATGACGATCAATTGACCATTGGATGCACGGTTATGTAGATGTTGCAGGAGCGACAACAAATGAACAATGATGTGACCTCTTCAAAGTTCATTGTGCTAATGATGTTGAGTGTAATAAGATATGCCAATCACAAGGTTACGGTGGAGGATTTTGTTTGAGCCTCCTGCTTCATCAAATCGTGAGGAGAAGATTGATGTCAACCGCTTTGATGTTGTAACTCTATTCGGTTGTTGTTGTCCTCGTCACTAGCTTAAGGTCACTCTCTAAATTGATTTAGTCTTGTATTTAAAATTTCAATAAGAAGAAGTCCTAATTTCATTTGTGCGCCCTTAGTGGGGATCAAATTGTTAACACTTGGTGATAATTTTTTTTTTTTTTTTTCATTTTTCGCACAATTTATTTACCAATTTTTGGTACTCAGTCGATGATGTCGACCTTTTTCTGGTCTGGGATGATTAATTGGGATATCTTATTCTTGTCTTCTGGTGGAGAACAACTTTCAATAAGAACCAGGACCGCAATCATCAATTACAATTGACAACTTTTATAAGTTAACACATATTTAATAAAAGTTCAGTACTTTAAAGAGAATTCAAAAGGGAAGAGCTATCAAATCCAAAACCAATCAAAAATTACAACACATGAGAAATCAAGAATTGTGGTATTAGATGGAATCTTACATTTTCATAAAAACTACAAACATAAATATTATTAGCTTGGTACACTAATCTTCAACGTGATTAAATTAAGATTGTTGTGCTTCTATAACAAGATTGTAACAACCATTTTAAAACTTTGAATTCTACAAAAGCAAGTTCTCATGAAAACTTGTTGATTAGCGAAACCATTTTAAAATTTTAAATTCTACAAAAGCAAGTTCTCATGAAAACTTGTGGATTAGCGAAACATCTGAGTCCTTGTCCTACTACCTCTTCCATATCTCCACTCTACCAGTCGTAAGTCAAATACTCAAACATGATTCATGAAAACTTGCAGTATGTCCCTACTTATGGGAAGTTGATATATACTATTCAATTTCAAGCAAACTTATGATTATAGAGTGAGTAGGGTATTTAGCGTGTGTAATATCTTTGATCTGTGCTAAGACAAGGACTTAGATGTTTCGTTAATCCGAGTCCATCGATGATGGAGGTGGTACAACCGCTTTAACTCTTCCACCTACTTTTCCACTGCAATATCTTGGTAATTTCAATAAAATATTTCGGAGTCATGTGGTTGCACTCAATGATAGACAAATCAGAAGCGCATTGGACAAACCCTTTTCTTATCAAACTTAAATGTCAACTCTCCGATAACATAATTGTATTTGGAAAGAAAAGAGGAGGACCCATTATTAGAAACATCCACCGTTATCAAATCATTCATCAATCTACCTAATAACCTATTAAACTGCTTCATATTAGTGAATTTGTAATTGTTCCAAACATTCACTTCTGTAACATTATGTATAATGGAGAAATATGATTCACTGGAGTACCTTAACATACACATTCCACACCGTATAATTGCTTGCATATAATTCAAATATCTTTCTCGAATCTTTTTTGTTGTTGTGTCAAAACAACTTTGGGAATCTGCAACCTCAATGATTCAAGTACTAGATCACTGACATTTTTGTCAACAATTACAAGGGAATGGGTTCCTGCATTGTTTGTAATATCTTATTACACAATCGGCATGTGAACCTGACCTACCCATTGTAAAGTCGATGAAAATTTTAAAACACTTCCACACAGGTAAAGAAGAACTCACTTAACTGGTCCAAATCGCGACCTACAATATAACGCTTGTAAACTTATGAATATCACCAGAAGCAAATAGAGATTATGTTTTTCAAGAGAGATCGTGAGATGAGAAATTAAAAGAAAACCTATTAACCTTATAATCAGATGATATATGCACCACCTAAACATCTGCTACAAGAGCCCAAATTTGTACACACTCCTTTAAAGAGTGTGCACGTAACAAAACAATCTTTTGGTTGTCTTAAACAAATGGTTAACCATTTAATAAATTATTATTTTTAAATTTAATATTGATCTAAAAAAGGAAAGGAGGATAAATCATATTTATCTATTACCTGAAAAATAGCATGAATCATGATGATTTTTTATATTTTATTTAGGAGAGAAAACGTGATGCTCAACTGATCACCATGATGGATTATTATGAAGATACGTACAGAAAAGGACCCATAATAAAATTAATTACCTGATGATCAGCCTAAGAATAAGTATTTTGATGCAAACAATGATTAAAATTGGGTAATGGAAACAAGGTTAAAGTAAGCATGATTTAGTTTGTCAATCCAAAAAAAAAAAAATTAGGAAATAATCATGAGTATCAAAGAAAAATAGGTTTTTACAACGGAGGAATTTTTAGGTTACTAAAAAAAATGATTTACATTTATTGGTTAATTGTTGATGACTATAAAGTATATATGAAAAAAATATAAAAAAAATATTTTTTTAACACAATAAAGATATGAAAAAAATATTTTTTAATCTTAAAAAGATAACACAATAATGATATATGAAAAAAATGATGAAGAAGGTAGCCATGATATTATATGTAAAAAATAGATATTATCTATATTCCTTACTGAACCGCATAACGGGGAGTGTTAAAGGGCCCATGCTCATGGATATGCGGTCCAGATTTGGTGTCTTTTGGTTTCCCCTTTAGTCTTTTGGTTTTCCCCTCTCCATGTATATATATATATATGTGTGTGTGTATTATATCCATGTAACCAATAGAACTCTGATCAATACAGAATCCTTCTCATTCTCTACTCTTTCTCTTTCCCTATATTTTATACTAATACAATATTTTTATATTTCAATTAAGTTTTAACAAAAATTAATACATAGTGCTTCACATATAGTCCTTCAAATGTCGTTCTCCTTGATGACTTGTGCCGAAGTCCATTTCCTCATTCAAACTTTGACAAGGAATTCCAGTGGGATACATAAAACCTTGGTACAACTCTTCACATGTTGTCTCGTACTTTACACATCTTCAAAGATTGACGAGTCTATGTTAATTGCCTCGTTAAAACTTCGCCAGGAAAACCCAGAGGGACAAAAACTGAACTAAAGAAAAAGAGTACAATATTAAGTAAACTTAGAACATAGTTGGATTCGTATACGTTGCCTCATTAGAACCTTGACAAGGAAAACCCAGTGGGATAAAAGGGAAAAGAGTATAACGTGAAAGATGCAAGTAAAGATGATCTGTTGCAGATGATCACTTTGCTCCGTTGAAGTTGACTAGTTGCGTCACAACTCCTAAGGAAGAAAATCCTCATGGGAGAGAGAAGGTGAAGAAGCTTCAGGTGAGTGGTTGATTCGAAGGGTTAGGTTATGGATTTGAAATAAACGCAGTAGAAGAACAAAGTTGGTATTGCAAATGGGAAAGTCTAGTACAGTTTGATTAAGTTGATCGAATTCATAGACTTAGAATGACAAGGAATGTTGGGTGAATATGTTTGAGCTTAAGGGAGGATGGTAGCATGTTTAAGCTCAAACATGTTGGTGACAAAAGTGTGGTTGAAGAGTTTGTGGCAGAAACTTGGAATACCTTGGCTGACTTTGTAAACAAGTACATTTATGGCAGAAGCGTGATGACAAGATTGTGAGAGAATCTTAAGAAGTAAAGAAAAATAAGTAAAGAGAAGTGAATAAAGAGAAGTAATCACCAGGAGGTGATGATAGAGTGGAGAGAATAGACGTCACAAGGATGTGATCGTGAGAAGTAAAGCAATCCCAATGTGGGATTTGAGTAGAGAAGTGAAGCAATTCCAGTGTGGAATTTGAAGACCAAGGTAGAGCTATAATGCTCTGTGTGGAAATTTTGCCTGAAGTAGGTAAACAAAAAAAGTATGGAAATTCTATGAGTAAAGTAGGTAAACAAGAGTAGAAGATGAGCTACAATGCTCGGTGATGATTTATAAATTAAAAGTAGAATAAGTTTGGCTTGATGTTGTTAAGGGAAGTGTGTTGTTATTCATGGTAGTTGTCAATGATACCGGGAATTAACAGAAGAACATGGAAGATGGTTCATGGCGGTAGTGACAAAGAGCAAAGTTGTTAAGAATATCTTGGTTTAAGGGAGGATGCTGGAAGTTATACCAAGATATTGGTGAAGGTATTCTGGAAGAAACTAGGTGAAGTTGACGCCGTATTCTGGAAGCAACTAGTTGAAGTTGACATGGAGTGTTTAGCTTGGACGTGAAGTAAACTTGTGAATCAAGTAATTTTGGTTTTAGATTTTGGTCGGTTTAAAATATTCTAGAAGAGTCTTTGGTTATAGTTTGGTCTTTGTTAGGTAAGTGTCTTTGAGTGGTCGTCAAGTTTTCTTTTACTTTAAATAGGATATTAAGCAATGAGAGTTTGTACACCAAATTGATTATCAATGTAGTCGTTTATTACTTTCGTGTTTTTGTTCTCCTCTTTCTTGCTCGATCCAACACTATTGGACTCTACACAAAACAATAATAAGTTTTTATCTTTTAATTTTCAGATAAAAGTGTGTAAAAAAAGACAAATCTATTGGAATCCAAGTTTACAACTTTGGTCATATTATCTCCTCAATGTGCTCTGGCAATGCCATGCAGAAGAATTCAGAAAGTAAGCCAACAGAAGATAATACGTACATTACTTTTATAGTGTTTCAACCGGTGCATGCCTCCTGTTGTTATTTCTTATAACAATCGTGCATTTTAATCCCCATGAAGTTGTCCCTCACATTCAAAAAAACTCTTGTGGTTATCTCACTCATATTTCAAGCTCTTTTGAAACCTACTATATAAATTCAATATGCCCTTTTCTCAACAAACCCATTTCCAGATTCCCTTTTAAAACCAAAAAAACAAAAGCTTTTGGGATGTAACAGTCTTTGTTGAAGTTATCATAGATCTAGTATTAGATAAAGTTATTAATCATAAAAAGGTTTAGAAGTTAAGCCATGCAACTGTACAAGTTGAAAAGTAGACACATGCAATAATATTTTCTAAGTACAATTATATAACATGAATAAATATAATAAAAATAACTCGACAACCATGCCAAAATCCAAATGATGATGAGCATACGAAGATGGTATGTCCTTTTGGTGACGAGCAGGCGAAGATGAAAGGTTGTTCGAACCTGCTACTTGATTTACAACTCCAGACACATCATCCTTTAATCCTATGGTTGAAGAGCCTGAAATTAATATAAAAATATAAAATTTTATTTAGTAATCAATAACCAGAAGTCCCATATAAATTGAAATATGTAATATTTACAGTCGTAGTCTGATAGTCCAAAAACTTGGTTTTCGACATCATACAATACCAACATATTCGCTAGCACCAAATATGCACAAATACAAATGATGACGTCCATGTATATTAGTATATCTTGTTAGGTTTTTTTTTTTTTTGGCTAATTATCAAACATGTGCAATACCTCCTAAGATGATCAAATCAGATTTCAATAGCCTACTATCTTGCCAACCCAAACAATACCCAATTTTCTGTCAATATGTCACAAAGCATTTAGAAAAACATCGAGTTGAATTAAGTGAATATCAAAGCCAGGTGTTTTATAGCATAATCAAGATGATTGTGGTCATTGAATTTTAATCACTTTTACTTACATATGGGATCAAATATTCATGAGAATAGACTTTCAATTGGAGTGAATTTTCAAAACCAAAAGTGACGGTAGGAAACAAATCAGCAATGTTGCAATTATACAAGAAATAATGTTAATATCAGTCATGTATGCTAGATAAAGAGGTTTATTTTGGTATATAAACATGAAAACAAAACCTTTTATCGAAATCGAAGAATAGAGATTGTTAACAAGTTTTGTAGTCAAGTTGGACTGACTAGATAAAATATGATCAAAAATAAAATAAAAATACAAAACCAATAATTTGTAAAGCGAGAATTTCATATAAAATGAAAATTTAGAATACATATAAGTTAGGAAAATTCCATATCATTTGTTTCAATGGGTCTAAATTGCTTGCGGAAAATATGTTAGAGTTGTTCCACTATCAATAACTGTTCCTTTACCATCTTATGCTTCGAATTTGGAAATGTCTTGGATACTATTTCCAACTTGAATGAATTTCATATTTACATTATAATGTGGTTTAAGAAAAAAACATTAAATCGATTAATATTTAATAATATATATGTGAAACTAATGCTAATTATGAATAGCTAACGACTCTATGCTAATTATGAATAGCTAAACTAATATTTAAGAATACGAATTTCATATTTATGTTATATGGATACTATTTGGAAATGTCTTTAGTGACTCTTTGAAGAAGATAACGATTCTCCAATAAATACACTTCAAAGAATAACGACTCTTACTAATGACTCTTTGACGAAGATAACGACTCTTTTTAGATAACAACGATTTCCCAATAACGACACTTCACATACTAACGACTCTTTTGAAGTCAATAACGACCGAACCATAACGACACCAGATAACGACTTTATAATAAAGACATTTTATTGCAATAACGACTCTAGAATAACAACACTTCGATACCATGACGATTTTTCATGCAAATTTGGGCAAAATAAAAAATAAAAAGAAAAAAGAAATTGCATAACAAATATAGCGCAAGGCCCCAATTTAATTCTTGAGGCCCCAAATTAAGCATGATTATTATCATATATAGTTGATTAGATCACATACGCATTGGAACAACTGGGGTGGTTTTTAGTGATGGTTGCACTACATCACCAATAACAAAAATTCCTCCACCAATTCTACCATCAAAGCAGTGAGCAAATTTCTTTCTCACTTTACCACATGAAGTTAACTGTGAAAGAAAAGATGCTAGAAGCACCAAACCCTATTATGCCATCTAGAGTAAATTTTCCTGTCTATTTCATGCCACACCTGTCTCACAAAAACAAAATATATAAACAAACATGAGAAACTAGTCAAAAGAAACCGGAAGGATGTTATCGAAAAAAAGAAAAAAAGATTGAGAAATGGTGATAATCAAAGCAAAAATAACTAATATATCAACGCGATTCACTGAATTCATGGTTTAGGTATGTTAGTTTCATAGATTTAATCTCTAAGTGTGGTGGCTTGTGGGTACTGATGATGAACAATGGCTAACAATTTTGCTCCTCTTTGTGATTAGGCCTGAGTGACTATAGGTCTTAAGTTGCTTTCTTTGTACGTTTGGTTTCATCTTTAATAAAATCTATGTTTTTTTCAGGATAAGAAAAAACAAAATCATAATTCGAATTATGGCTTACCTGAATGTGACACCTAAATTTCCAATAGTGGATTAAAGATTTCCCTTAACTTCATCAAATTCATAGATATCCCTAACAAAGTATCCAGTAGTTTTACTTCCGTCTCCATAACAGACATCGTATCCACAAGGTTTATTTGAATAACAATCATAACTGTGTCGACCTTTCCTATATTCAGTGCAGAAATCACCACTACGGGGTACTAATCCGGCTGTTGAAGAAAGTGTTACGTCATATAAATTCAGAGTCGACTGCAAAAGTAAAAGAATGAGATCAGTTAATCTGTTTCCATAGCATGATTCTAACTGAAAAAATAAAAAAGTGTTATAGTGTGCATGTAAACTTACATTGTCATCTGTATAGGTAGGACGACAAGGGATGCACTTGGCGCAGTTAACCCATAAAATATCACTACCCGTATCAACATGGAGAAAAAATCTCTTGGGGGGTATCCAATTGTAAGTTTCATGAAGTAAATCCTGTAAACAAAAGTAATCTGTTATAGGGGATGAAGGTTTTATTAGAGAGGATGATATAATAGGACAAAAAGGGTCATTAGATAGTAATTTCAAAAGCCCCTTGTCAATTTTTTTTTTATAATGACTAATTAGCCTTACATAGTTTAGTGTTGATAATCTAGTTTAGTGTTGATAATCAAGTTTCAATTATATTTACTCCAAAACAAACCAAATCAGATTAGTTGTAGAGTTAAAAAAAAATTGTAGAGGAGAAAAAAATAAAAAAAATTGTGATATTTGTGAAACCCTAAGTTTTGATTCACTCAACCAAAATGAGTGATTCCAGTGACAAATTTGAGATGAGTGAATCTTTATATGATAGAGAAAACAAACTTTACATACATATTGATGGAGATCCAGAGATGGAGTATTTGTTAGATGGTAGAGATGTTTGAACCCATGGTGAAGGTTAATCTCAATCAGTTGAAGAAATTAACCAACAAAGTGAGGAACTAGTGTCTGAAAATGACCTTTATCTCATCATGTTGGACACACGCTCAAAATGTTTTTTCATTGCTCAAAAGGTGTTTACAAAGAAGAAAAGAATCAAAAAGAATAAACAGTAGTTGCAGAAAGTCTTTTGCAAGGAATATGATGTTGGTCGCAGAAGGAATTTTTCAAGAAATTTAGTACTGTTGAACTACGACTGTTTTCTATAGGCTTTGTTCTTCAGTTTCTTCTTCACCAGCAGCAGCAGGAAAGTTTCTTGCAACTTCGATTCTTTCTCTCTGTTACGCTCTAAACTAATCCCTAACCCGATATCCCCATTCAGATGTTCTCTAGGGGACTTTATATACTTCACGGGATCAAAATCTCTCGTGTTAACTGCAAAATAGTCTCCATTATTCTCCTCGGGTTTTCTTTCCTCTTATTTCTCTGATTTTGATTCTCACGCGTCTTCTACATCTCAACACCCTCCAATTCATCTCGTTCACGTCACAGATGAAGTTAACTTGCTTCATCCACATTCCAAACACGGGCAGATCATCGATGCAACTCATGTATCCCGTGAAGAACTCAAGTTCCATATGTGCTTTAAAACCCGTCGATACAGCCAAATCCTTACGAATCTGAAGGACTTACCAGTCCTCCAATTTGCTAACATATTTCTGGGGAAAATAAACCCGAGAATTATAATTTCTCCAAATCCATGATTACAACCAATTTTAATCGAAACCAACAACCTTACCAACCATGTTTAGCTTATTAGAGCAGACCCGTTTGATTCAGCCGTTGAATCTCCCTCTAGTTCTTCCAAAAGTCCAACTCTAATTTTTTCGGTGACTGCACAATTCTTCCCGCCAAATTCTGAAATTCAAAATGTTGAAGACGGTTTCCCCTTAACCAACCGCTAGGGGTGGCGATAGTAATTTGATGCCCCTTATCCATTCCTAGGATGAAAATGGTCAATTTCTTGGGTGCCTTTATCAACTCCTCTGGGTGCCTTTAACACATTTCTAGGGTGCCTTTAGTAATTTTCTCAGAGGTGCAAATACTACTTTTAGAGCCAATTCTCCACAAAAGCTTATTATTCCAAAAACACCTACAAAAAAATAAAATAATCAAAGTACAAAATCGAGCACTAACAATACACATAATTGAGATCAAAATAGACTTATAAATGCGTCTATCAATTGTTTCATCTATCACCTCACCTGCCAATTCCTTTGCGAGCGTTCCGCCAAACTTCGTCTTCAAATTCTTCAACAATAGCTTTTTAATCATAGGTTGCTTGTGTGGTTCTTTTGGGTCATAACCAGCAGCCAACATAAACTCCATCTCGGTTTCGTCTTTCTCCCAACCAAGTGTTTCTTCAACAAGGCTATAAAGGTCATTCCAAGACATGTTATTGCCGAAACCTTCTGCCACAGATATTCCTTCAACTTCTAAGTCAAGAATTTTCTTCACATCGTCTGGTACTATTGTCATCTCTCCAAATGGGAGATGAAACGCATCGGTTTAAAGCCAATGTCGTTCCCTGAAGGAAGAGACCACAACACTATCATACTCCGCTAGGGTATGCAGAATTCATAATCCTGTAGTAACCATTAGATTACGAACAAAAGAACATTCTTCACCTAATGGCCAATGTTTAGCCCTTTGACGCTTGAGCAATTTGTTCGCCCTTACATGATCCTAAAAAAATATACATACAAACATATTTTGTTAAACTGAGATAAATGAAATATACAAAAATACAAACAAAATGAATTGAAATAAGTTATAAATTCAATGTTTTAAGAAAATCATACACTAGTCTCACAAACTTTTGCAGCCCAGGAATCGTTGTAACCAAATAAGGTTGAGAAAATATCTAGGGCCTCTCTCCAAGGTTTTTTATTCTTCTTCTGTGGAAACAAAAACTCTTTGCCTTTAGGAATATGCATCCCTTTCGGTGCGGGTTCCTTTCTCGGCTTCTTTTTTTTTTTTTAACTTGAGTTGTATCTATAATAATTTCTTTCCCCTTGTTTTTTTCGCCCTCTTCATCAGTTTCTTCATATCTCCTCTTCATCATTTTCTTCATCTTCCTCCTCTTCATCATTTGCTTCCTCTTCCTCCTCTCCTTCGTCATCGGATTCATTAGAATTTTCTTCCTCTACTTCATTATTATATTCTTGCTCTACAATTGACTGATCTTTTCCTTCATGGTTAATTTCGACTCCTACCTCTTCCACTAGTGGAAAAAAGTCATTTTAAGATAGTTCGATAGTGTCATTTTGACGGGTTAAACGACAATTTCAGATCGCAGCTGAAAGTGCCATAGATTCGGTGTCTTTTTCTAGAACGACACTTTCCAGTCGCCTTTGGATAAATTTCATTTACGATACTTTCAAGTTGTCGCTACGCGCGACATGTGGTTTACGTCGTTGAATTAATTTATTTTAATAAAAAATAAATCAGATCTGACAGGCTGATTGCAGCCATTCTGACTGGGCTAAAATAATTCTGATTTAAAACTCAAATTACAATGAAATTCAAATTAAAATACTAAAATTCAAATCCAAATACCAAAACCCAAATTCAAATTCCATACACAACATGATTCATCAGATACAAGATGAAAATTCCATTACATTGACATAAAACACTATTCGATCAAACTTTCAGATTCGATGTACAAAAATACAACCAACTCTGTACACAATTTAATTCAGTTTTCATATACACTCAAAATACCCAAAAAATCTAGGCAAATATTGAATTCACACCATTGTAAGTTCTAACTTAGGATTTTTGAACATATGTAATGCTTTCGGTGCAGACCAACCTAATAACACAACTTGCAGCAAAAACCAGCAAAAAGATGAAATGACCTTCCCAATTAAGAACTTGCAAATACCTGTAGAAAAAATAAGTTATGGTCATTAGAAGTTTAACTAGCAAGGAGGTCATAACTTAGCAATTAACGTCAATACAAAATCAGCCTTAATAAAGCTGAATGTAAATTTTTTAAACAAGTCATATATTTGTTTGAAATTGTGTGACTGCAATGTATCTAGGTTAATTGTATGGACTTGCTAAGCAATGTGGCATGATTTATCGGGGTTTAGTGAAGTCAGTAGTGGCATATGAGAACATATGCAAACAATGATCTAGAAACTAGTAAGATTGAGGATTTTTATTACCTTAGGATACACTGACTAATAACGTGATCAAGTATGAGTACAAATAAGGCTCTAGGTAAAGATGAAGAGGCTATTTTAGGCACAGAACTTACCGTTTATCATTGAGCTTTCTTCTGAATCTGTAGATTATTGTTACTTGTCGCTCCAAAATGTCAAGTATCTTCTCATTCTATGATTTCCTGCAATGGAAACTGTCTGGTATTAGAGTAAACACAGCAAGAGTGTACATGAGACACATGAAAATGTATTAAACCTCTACCAATAATTGCTACTCACACGTACTGCAAGTACCATAATGACAGAAATGTTATTCAAGAACCATTGAACAAGAACAGATAGTTGCTTAGACAATATTTGACAGGGGAGCGCAGCACATTCCATAAATTTTGAGGACATAAGAAGATTCATACTTTCCACAATATCCAGAAATACCTGTAATGCAGTGACCGAGTGTCAAACGTTGGGATTCAAAGTATCATACACATAAAACAAAAAATCAGTAAACTTACCTCACTTTTCTTATACACAGGACTCTCTTTGCAAGCCAGCGGAACCTAACTAGTGTTTCTGTAGGCTAATAATTTTTATATGAAAAATGGTCAGAGAAACACATTGAAGCTGGAACACCCAGAGATGATGCTTTGGACATAACTTGTAGCAGCAATGTTGCAAAAAAAAAAAAAAAAAAAAAAAAACTAGTGGTACCTAAAGTTAGCGGATGAAGCTGGCGGATGACTTTAGTTTCAACAAGAGCTCTAAGCAATAGGGATGACATAAGTAGTGATATATTTTCAGGATAAAAGCAACAAATCCTGGAGAACTAAAATTACAATAATGCTTGAATTAAACAACTTTCTATAAAACCGAAAATATACATACATTTGCTAATCGAGAAGTCATATAACTACGCAATTTTATGGCCTGCCATGGTTGAGAATCCTTGTTTTCCCCCTTATGCTTCTTCTCTTTGTGGGGGCACGAGGAAATCCCTAGAGTATCCAGTCCAACAGCTACTTCCTCTCTACTTGGACTTACTCCTATTAAAAGCAATTTACAACCCAAACATTGAATTTGCATTTCTGAGTTATTCGACCACAAAATCAAAACAAAAATCTACCTTCTTTATCTTTGTTGTTTAACCCATGGAACTCAAATTATGGGTCAGGATTTGAAATCTGAATAGACTGATTGAGGAGGAGAAGGCATAACCATGCACCGTCAAGTCTTTTAATGGTTTTGGACTCACATTCCTCCTATTCTGCAACAATTTCACAAAAACAATATGAAACATATCAATATATCTTGCAAATCCGTTTTTTCCAACAATAATATGGGGAAACCCACATAAAAAAAAAAAAAAACTTCATATTACACAAAATCCTCTTGATCATTAGGTTTCACTCCTTCTAAATCAACTCCAAATTCAGCTACAAGTGGTTCTTGTTGATAAATGAAAAATAATACCCCTTAATGGGTCTGGGGTGCCCCCAAAAAGGGGTGATAAGCCTAGTATGAAGCATGGGGACTTAGGGATTAGGCCCAAGCCCGATGTGATAATACCCATGAAGAAAGAAGGACAAGGAAGGGATTAATAAACAAGGAGGAGGTTATATTAAGGAATAGCATTAGAAGTAATTAAGGAGGTTTAGGACATGTGTCATCATATCATAAAAGGAGGGACTTTTGGGAAAGTCTATATAAGGAAGGACAAGGTACAATGGAAAGGCAACTCTCTCTCTTACTATTCCTAGAAAAGCTGAGGTCACTTGGTGTAGCTAGGACGGGAAGAACCAAAATCAAATTCACCACTCAACAGTCCTCTCAACCTAATTTCAAATTGATTCTTCTTCTTCGCATTCTCGGAAATACCTCTATTATCTACCCCTAAATGCTTGTCACCGCGAGGGGTGGGCGTATGATCAATCAGAGTTAAATTATTCCCTCTCTTATTCTTCACCTTATCATGATTTCTACACAAGCAATACAATTGATTGATTTCCTAAGGGTTGAACAAACAAAATAGAAAAAAACGAACCAAAAAAATTGTGACCAAAAAAAGTTACAGTTTGAAAAGTTACAATCAAGACAAACCGTAACAAGTTACGGTTCGTAAGCTGAGGATCGAGACCAACCGTAACTAAACTATGGTTGGTATATCAACTTATGTTGAACCGTAAACAATATTTGAAACTTATGTTTTGAGACACATGATGATTTACGGTTGAAAAGGTTGATAAAAATACAGACCGTAACTAAATTACGGTTGGTAAATCAACTAAAATTTTGAACCGTAAATATTAATTGAATTCAGACACAGGATGATCTACGGTTGACAAGTGACATACAAAATGCAAACCGTAACTAAATTACGGTTGGTAATTCTAGTTTTGACATCAACCGTAAGTGAAGTTACCGTTGCAAAAAAAAAAAAAAACTGAATTAAATTCTCAGATCTATAAATATAATGTTGGTAATTGAACGTAATTGGACCGTCACAAATCGTAACAACATCAAAATCTTCAATTACGGGTCGTAATTGAATTAAAACCAACTGTTACTCACATGAACCCTGAATTTAAAATTTCAATTTTCATCTAAAACCCTAATTTTTTATAGCAGTTTAACTTAAGTCGAACAAAATAAACTAGGCCTTAACTGGGTTTTTCAAAACAAACCTCATGTAAGTCATTCCAATTGATTTCTCAGGTTGAGGGATTTGAAAGTGTTGTTCTTGACCTATTGGAGGATGTGCTTGATTAGAATCACTACAATCTTCGTCAACTTTCTTCTTCGGCATCTCTAATGTAGATTTCAATCAACGATTATTAATTTTCCGAATCGCCGATTAATCGATGAATTTTTCAGTTTTAATGGAGGTTACGGTTCATGGGAAAAGAAGAGAAGATGAAGAAAACTGATTTAGTTTTCTCTTCTCATTCATTAGGTTTAAAAATAGTGGAGGATAATTCAGTCTTTTTAACTAAAAAAGAAGGGTAAATTAGTCCATTTAAAGCTAAAAGGGTAACTTAGACAATTTACAGTACCAATGGGACATCCCCTAACCAACTAGAGGACATTATTATCATGGTTCAGCCCCTCTAATAAAACCTTCACCCACTGTAACAGGTTACAAACAAAAAAGATGTCAATTTGATAAATCTTCGAGTAAGTGTATAGAATACAATACATTTTTTTTCATTTTTTCATAGGGGGTTACCAAACTCCATATGTTCGAAGGTTGGTTTAAAAAGAAATTCAAAGCAATTATCAAACTCAAACAATCCTAATTAAACATTTGATTGAGCTTCATATCGTCTTCGCCCAACAATGCAAAAAAAAACTTAGTACTTGTGCGCGACTCATACAGGTGAAGAAATTTGATGGACAAAAACTTAAGACTCATGAATTGGAGTAGTGGTGTGCTCAAAAACTTTCAAACATCTGATCTAGCTCCCATATTCCAAATCTTTGATGGACAAAATGTGAAGGTTTTTGTCTCAAAATCATAATTCTGAACCATCTCATGGCCAAATTTTAAGTTTCCTGTTGATAACTGATAAGCATTGATCAAAGTAAGTTTATTAATTTGACCAATTAATTTTGAGTGTCATGCATGATTTTTAGTTGATTTATAATATGAAACCGCACGAGTCGAAGGTGCCAAGGGGATGGTGCATGAGCAATATAAAAAGAAGAGTTGGATAGCATGGAAGAAAATATGTAAGCCAAGAAGTCAGGGTGGTTTAGGCATTCAAAATTGAAGGTTTGCAAACAAATCTTTTTTGGAGAAGAATTGTTTGTGAAAAAAGTGGTTAGTCCTAAATTTTTTGGTTCCTGCAAAGACAAATTGTAGTATATATAGAAGCATGTGGCCAATCATTCTTAAAACAAGGTCAGACTTGCAAGTATGTGTGGATTTGAAGGTAATGTCAGGCAAGCAAACTTGCTTCTGGAATGATTGGTGGTGTGACAAGATATCTCTGCAGTCCAGGTTTCCAAGGTTAATTATTCAAACTAAGTTCGCAACAGAACTGAACGTTAATGATTGTTGGAGAAGACTGGACTATGTCATCCAGTTAAAAATATTTACCCTGTCCCAGAAAGTTTGCCGTTTCCTCCTAAGGGAACATTGGCAGCTAGATGTCTCCCATGTCTACTCTGGTCATGTAGAATCATATTTGGAAGCGTCCTCTCTGATTGACTTCCAAATTTGTGTTCAACCTGAAAACTCCTCCTCCTTCTCCATCAACAAAAGCACTTGAGGAAACTAGTACACCTCAAGTGAGGAGGAGTTTTCACGGTGAAACACAAATTTGGAGTATTAAAGAAGAAGATCAGACTAAGAATACCCATTCTAATGAAGAGAATAAGGAGGGAGAGCTTAAGAGAAGTAATGGTGAATGGAAGAAGAAGAGAAGATATGTTTTTTCTTCTGAATTGTGAGAAGAGATTAGTAGCTTATATAGCCAGAGAGGGAGTAAAATGATGGCAAAGCAATATCCTATTCCGGCAACACTTCTTATTTACGGTTAGACTTGGGTGTACATAGAGGCAAGACAAAACTTCCACAGCCTTTTTTTTATTTCTATTTCCCGGATGGCCCGATGTGTAACTAGAAACAAATAAAATTAGTTTGTTCTTTTTTTTGGCATGGGATTGCATTAAAACAAAAACAAAAGTATGTTGCAGAACTATATGGAATTAAACTTTCACATACTACAAGTGTTTAATAATAGAAGTTGAAGTTGTTGCATTCAACAATTTAAACACAAAAGAAAACTCGAAGAACTTAATCAAAAGATAACTACTATACTTAATACTTTCCTCCTCAGCTTGCAAAGCAAAGTGGTGTATTCTTCAAGACTGATTGCTTCCTTCAAAAGCCAGCTTTAACTCTCTCTGTTGACCAACCAACTTTTTACTCCCAACTTGGATTACAAGCTAACGTTGCTTAGCCCGGCGATACAAGATTTGCTAATAGGGATCATTTCTTGTTTCCTTTACACCTAGGCGTGGTTCTAAAGAAAATATAAAGTTAGGTTGATTCGGGTATTCTTGTAACCACTGCATTCCCAATATAGAAGACGTCCGCCATTATCAATTCCTCAACTGCAAGACTGTTTCAAATCTGTAAAGGACTATAAAGTTCACCAAATAAAAACGCTAATTTCTGACCATTGTACCATTTGGTAGGTCCAAAATTTATGATAAACGAAGATTACACAAGCAGTATATACGAAATTACGGATCCGCAAGATCTATTTGAATATGGCAAAATTTATTAGTTTAATTAGTAAGAATGAAATAAGGGAATATTGGGGATATGCCCCAAAATCGACTGTCATCTTGGGGATATGCCCCAGGATTCCAATTTTGGGGAATATGTCCCAGCCATCCAAAAATTCCATCCAAAACCGTTAAGTAGTCGATATTACTCACACTTGGGATCACATATGCGAATTAAAAGACAGATATACGATATATTAACACCTTTACTAGGTTCGGAACATATTTAGGCGAAAAATCTCGAAAAAATTGAGAGAAAGTTCGAGACACATTTACGATAAATAGTCTATTTAACGGTTCTTTGTGAACTTAGATTACTTTAGGGCATATTCCCCAAAGTGGAATCACAGGACATATCCCCAAGATGACAGTCGATTTTGGGGCATATTCCCCATTTTCCCATGAAATAACTGAGGAGGCTGATTATACAACATGATATGTATAGATGAATTTTAGTTATTATCTGGTTCATTTCCAAATGTTTAGAACTCACAATTAAATTGGTTTTGGGTCAGTCTTCTGACTGAATCAATATCAATAGTATTAAGAAATGGTGGTGTGTATGTATGTGGGTCAAAGAGCGGTTGAGATCGTCTTGAATTATGGACGGCAGAGATTACGCCATGACCCAATTCCGTATATAACCTAAACTTAACCCTGTATCTGCCATTATAGTAGGAGCCAGATAGATCGGCCTTGGACGGCTGCGACTAATTACGGGTCCTATAGATAGTTGGTCGGTCGGTCCGACATATAACTTGATAAACGTCTGTCTGACCGTAATTTCGCCTCCAAAACCTATTTACTCTTCACATGGGGTGTACGTATCTTTCTCCCTCTAGCCTGAACTAACCACCAACATCTCTACAGAATAAAGCCATCGTCCGGTGTGAGACTGCTGCGATGTTTTAAGTTTAACTCGAAAATTTATGGGTGCTCCCTCTGCCCTCTGGCATCCCTTGACATTGTCAAAATTAACTCAAAATTTGACAAGTGCTTGAATCTGATTTTTATCGTTACCAAAGCACATAGCAACTGGACGAAATACGATATGACGCAGCACTGGCTCACAACCGCAAGCATTAGTCTGCAACCCATCCTGCGGGTGGTAGTAGCAGCTATAATAGCTTGCAAAGTTGTAGCAAAAAGAACAATAAGAGACAAACAATGCGTCCCAATCCCATACATTATTGTTTTTCTCATATTGTTGTTACACAAGTATTGTGGCTTAGGCATTAATTTGTTTTCATCAGTGCAGTTGAGATGCTAGGGGCAAAACAACCCAAGTACCAGATTAATCGGGTGAACTGAATCCCAGCTCCAGCTGCTTAAACATTGCAAATATTGTGAGAGCTGCATGCATGTACCAGAGGGCAGAGGGAGAAGATGACAACATCTCGTTTATCTGCTCGTGGTAAGGAAATGTGGAGTCGATTGCCTGCTGCTATTTTTTGGGTTTTATGGAATGAACGTAATGCTCGAACTTTCAATAATAAGGAGAGAAAGGTGGAGGAGCTAATCACGGACGTTAAAATGAAAACTTTTCAATGGGCTAGATATTCTTCTTGTATGTCAGGTATTTCAGTCTGTGATGTAATTGCGAGGTGGAAAGATATTTTCTTTGGCCCTGCTTAATAGGCTTTTTTCTTCCTTTTCCCTTTGGGGTCTTGGCTTTTGTTATGCCTTCCTTCGGGGTCTTTCATTCTTTTTGTTTGTATCCTGTTAACTCTTCGCTTGGGGGTTTGCTGCTTTGGCCATCCTTTGTAAGCTTTCCTGATTTCCTTTAATAAATTCTTTCTTTTTCGAGCAAAAAAAAAAAAGATTATACTATTTATAACTCTAAAGTAGTATAATTGAATAAAAATTTAGTTTCCTAATTGAATACAAAATTCTATGAAAAACTTTACATAACAAAAACTTGATCAATCCAATAAGGAATAATGATCTTCATCATCACCAGCTGGCTATACTTACATGCCAGGAAATAATCTTCACATGCGTGTAAACCTGAGAAGACACTATAAATGTTGGCTACATATACGAACTATCTAATTTAGATAACACAGCGAAATCCATCCCCAGAATCTCAAAGAAGATGTCCAGTTCGACTACTCAGCTGGTTATGTCTCTGAGCTTATTATGCTTGCTTCTTCTGGGTTTTTCGAACTCTGCCGAGGCGGCTGCAAGACCAATTACTGGTTAATATTATGTAACTTTCAATTGAAATCTTAAAACCCTTTACAAAGTCAACTAACTAATGGATGCACGGTTACAAAGATGTTGCAGGAGCAGTAGCAAATGATACACCACGATGTGACCTCATCAGAGGTGTTTGTGCTAATGATGATGACTGTAATCAGAAATGTTCATTAGGAGGCATCTGTTTGCGTGGTCGTGCTGCTTCATCAAATCTTGAGGAGAAGATTGATGTTAACCGATACAAAGTCATAGCTGAGCTAGAAGGTTGTTGTTGTTGGCAACCCTAGCTTAGGCTCACTCTCTAAGTTGATGGATCTCTAGTCTTGTATTTGCAATGTCCCAAATAAATAATACTCCCATCTTGAAAAGTGTTAATTTCACTTTTTCAATTTGGCCTATTTTTAGGCTAAAATGAAAAAGTAAAAGTATCACTTTTCCAGAGAAACGGAGGTAGTAAGAAAAAGAAAATAAATGGTGGATCATTTACCCCTTTTATTTTTTTCATTTTGGAAATGAAAATTTACCATGTTCTGTTCGGCTCTCACTTTTGTGGAATTTGCATAGCGATTCATTTGGAGAGTTAGCAAATTAGAGGACTCATGTAAATTTGGCGTTTTACAGCCTCAAGTTCATTTGGGGAGTTCGTTAATTTGGCGTCATTTCATGGGTTCAAAGTTTGCCTCATTGATGGGAGTTTCCTCTTGCCTACCAAACTTGGTGAGGCTAGAGCTACTGTTTTGTCTGCAGAGAAATAAAAAGCTACCGGCAGTAGGCAGCTCTCATTTCTTAGGCTTCTGAGAGTATATACGCTTCTTATGCTATCAAGTGTCTGCGTAATGAGTTTTATGAAGAAGAAACCGATTCCTGTGAAAAACACTTGCATTCCCTTCATTCATTGATCTACAACTTCAGTTTATGTCATACGTACTTAGGTTTCTCCACCAAGAAATTTCTTAGTTTTCCTAATTCCTTCCTTTGCCTTGAGTTTATGATGATCTATGGGTGTTGTAAACTGACTATCACTAAATATGAAGAGATTGGCATTGCCGTCTTGCGTGAGATCAACGGCAACATCAAACTCTGCCTGTCATCTGACTTGTCAGGGGCATATTTAAAATTCAGCTCAAGAGGGCATGCAGGTGAAAGAACACTTTATTAACTCAAGCGTATTCTCACTCGCCAGACATGTTTTCTCAAGCTGAAGGCTGATGTTTTCTTGTTGCCATGCTAAATGATAGTATTTCCTTCTGACATATGGCTCGATAGATTCCAGAACTGTAATAGTTGCCCGTTGGACACATGATTGCTCTAATCAGTAGTGACAGAGCTACTAAGTTCTCATACAATGCAGTCTAAAGTTGGAATTTCACATAATTAATATGAGATTTGTGGCTTTAAGAGGATTTCAGATATAAGCAAAATATAGAGTACACGACTACATGTCATGGACCTTTCGTTGGCACACAGTGGACTTTACATTACAGTCAAAATATCTTTAAAGTCGAATTGCTTGCTAACTACAGTCTGATAACTTCGATTAGTGTGTCTGTGCTTACGAAAAATGATAAATTATGTTCGCATTGTCTAGCCTGGAAGAAAGGCTAAAGTCCCACAACCTATTTCCGTCCCTTCCTCTTCACATCTGTTAGTCAACTTCCTGCAGTCCATCAAAAATAATCTAAGTAATAGTAACGAAAGGTTGTGAATAACAGTAAAATGATTTTATCCCACCATGATAATCGCAACTGAGAATTTTAAACTCTCTTGAAGGCATGGTGCAGTAAGATACTTGTCCACATATAAAATGTTCTTTTATGCGAATGTTGGTTGAAATTGCTGTCGAGGAAGGCAAATAGAGCTCAAAGGAAAACCTAGATTTCATGTTGTGCTTGTGTCTCAGTATACTAGATTGTTACTAAGTAGACATAAGCCTGGATCTAGGGTGATACTCAGAACGGACATTTCAAATGGACTTAGCATATTTAGTCCAAGATTGATGAAATTTTCTCAAGGGAAATGCCATCAGTTACTAATTTATCTATCTACGCTCAGTGGGAGTAGTATGGTTACGGATTAAAGTTTGTTCTGCTTATCATACAAAAATCAAAACCCTTGAGTGTTTATAGCAGCCTTCCCATGCTTGCAGATAACACACAAATAATCTGAACTAGACGAAAACAAATATTCAACAATGTAATATCCTAGTAATGCTAACACTACAAGCCTCAGTTGTCACATATGCTGAAAAATATGTTTATCTAGGAGGGAAAAGCTAAACAAGAATGATACTTTGTGATTTATCAGGCTTGCCAATCGAATTCCATGAGGATAATATTTCTAGAATCAAACACCATGTATTTAAGAAGTTTAACATACCCAAGCAAAGCACTTATAAAACCCCAAATTCAAGCATCGATTGATGAGTGCACTCTTAGTATGATTTTTGCCATAGCAGTGATTGGTCATGCTTTTGCTCTTGAAAGACGATGACTACTAGATTCAACGTGCCATATTTCAAGCATTACTTTGCTTAGTACGACTAATGTAAAATGTGATGGAAACCATCATTTATTATGACATTGTATATACACAATTGTCAATCAATACCGATGTTTGTAGTTCGTATACATCTCAAATCCATACTACCAACCTTAGATTCAGTAGAAGTTGGAAACGCAGCATCAGCTTCTTCTTCCAAGAACCTCACTAGTTGTTTCACCTCCAGATGTTCCTACCAAAATCAAAATCAAGTCAAAATCAGGTCAAACTTCATAAACAAGGAGACTACATCATATTCAAATAGATCATATAAGACAATCAGAAGAACCATACTTACAGAGAGACCAGCTCTTCTTTATCCCATTCAGCCTTCAAAAACTTCTCTGACTACCACCTGTGAAATAAAAAAACATCCACTGTTAAAAATCTCTTCTTTTAAACTCTCTGGGAGGGAGAGAGGGGCGGTGGGGAAGAATCTGTCTTACTTGTTGAAGGATTGATGATAAACAGATCTCTAAGTTGTGCACATAATGATTTTGATACAGAGCTTTTCTTCTCCTACTCCTTACCCATAATAAAACACAAACTCGAAACATTAAACCCTGGATAAACCTTTTGCAACCTGCTAAATAACATTACAGAACTTTGGAGTATATCGAAAAGCAACAAAAGCATGATCTGTAAAAGGGAAAGAATCTAACTGCAAAATTCAAAGATCGAGCCCGCCACAGGAAAAAAAAAAAACACTTTATATAGCTGGTCAAGGGAGCAGTACCTTGGCAGCTCTTGTCCTTGTCCATGCCCGTCATGAAACAGCGGTTTCTGGTTTCTCGATGTTGAAGAAAGATACTGAACTTTGACTGAGAGTGGAAAAGCCCGATGCATTCCACCTATAACATTTGAGAGGAAAACAAATTAGATCAGCATGAAAAACCTCAATATGCTAATTGCTTATCAAAGTTCCTCCACCACAAGTCCACAATCTGCAAAACTCCGAGTCCCGGTAACTCTTATAAACTCTGAAGCTTATTGTTACGTGCTCACGTAACAAGAGAGTTTTCTTCAAGGGAAACTCCTAGAAACCTCCAATGATCACGTTAGAGTGCAATCAAACTTTGCGAGAGAATCTCTCAAACAAACATATTCATATGTATTAATCTTACAAAATCTCAAATTTCCATGGTCGAGTATATTTAAAGAGGAAATAATCTACAATTTCAAATTTCAAATTTTTTTCCCTCTCAAATAAAAATTCCAAAGACTCTAAAGTTTTAGTGCGGGAAACCAAAATCAAATGGAGGAAAAAATATTTCTTAAATTATGGATTCCATAGTAAAAGCAATATAAATTTGCTTTTATTTTATTAAAATATTTCCTAAAATTATAATACTATCAAATTTAAGCTAATAATTTAGTTTTGGTAATAATATAACATTAAATAGGCTAGTCAAGGGCTAGTCATGATATTTTATAGGATTTTCTTAATATCTTGACAAAGTCAAAGCGGACTCTTAATTTAGGACGGAGGGAGTAGGTCGTAGCTGAGTATGGGAAGTCCCACCGCTCTTCTTGCAAGCAATGCACCAAAGCAGTTCCTTCATAAACACTAAGATCGGGCTTAGTGGAAAGTGATTAAATGGTTGTTGTAATGAAGGTAGTTTTTTTAACTGACGAGTCTCTTATGTCGCTTTGAATTTATGGAAAGAGGTGTATGCAATCAGTACAACTTTGCTAATCTGTGGTTTGGTATGCAACATAACAGGTTCAAGTTGCTTTTGGTCATGGAGTTGCACCATATCTTGAGGTCACTGGGCAACCCAAAGAGAGCGTCTCTGGGGCAAATGAATGGATAATATGAGACTGCTGGAAGATCTAAGACGTATGGCTTGATTTTTATTTTATTTTCATGTATTTCTTGTGGATGTTGTAAGTTTTGTTATGTGAACTAACCTCTCTGACTGTTTTCTATAGGAATCATGAAGAGTAGAATGAAATCTCAAGATTACGAACTTTATTGAGCCTATATCAAGGTATACTTGCTCACTCCAAATAGGAGTTGTTGTCTTGTGAGCTGGCAGTGGTTTTTGATACTTGTATGAAGGTTCTTGTAAGATAAGTTAAGCTTTATTGCGTGTTCCCTAATTCCAGAGAGACATGAAGAATGGTTTTAGAAAATAATGTTACAGTCGTTGTATCTGTCCTGCCGTGTGTAGATTATCATGTCATAGAAAATAGACTGATAAAGCTAATATGAGAATTATGTATTGTACATTATCGTTTTCAGGTATTATTAATTATTATGTGCAAGATTATGACAAGTGTATGTTCTGCCTATTGCAGGTATCCTACTCGTCGGGTTCCTTGACTTGTTCGAGCACACTGTTTCAACCAAGATGGATATGTTAATGAGACAATCTCTTCGTTATGACAGCATCAATATGTTTGTGTTGGATGAAGCTAATGAGATGCTCTCACGAGGGTTCAAGGGCCAGGTATTATCCATCGTTTATCAGTATATTTAACTCTCCCATTTATCTGTGAATTTAGTGTAATTCCGCGAATCCTAATGTAGGCAGAGTTATATCTTTGTATGTTATTGAATCTTAATTGGTAGCGTTTGTAAACCATTATAATTGGAATTAGAAACAACAGATTCCCAATCTTATGTCAGTATATAGGATATAGATACTGCACCAACTATGAGTCTGTTGGACATGGGAAATTCATTATGATATCATATTAAGCTTTGTCTCCGAGTCTTTTGACTACTACTGAACTGATCATTCTTGAATATCTTACCATATAAACATTCTCATGAATCTTTAGTTAATGTGTGTGTCTCTTAATTTCAATTTCATGCATGATCCTAATATCATCATACTAGCTTCATAGGTTTTGACTTCCCGCAGAGAAATTGTGCTTAGAAATGTAAACTTTTCTTTACATTTTTAGATGATGCATGCATTGATGTGCAACAATTTCATTGCAAACACTTTATATGTCAAAACTATCTGGAGTTAACTGGCTATTATTCTGATCGCTACTTTGTTTTGTTGCAGATATCTCTTACACTGAAGCTGCAGTTCATCCTCGCTGAAGTAAATTGATTTGTTTTTATTTTTTTGTCTACTATGTTTTCAATATATTAGTTGAACTTAGGATGATGTACTTAGATTGAGGATTATATTTTTTCTGCCAAGGCTTTTATTATGGACATTGTGGATCATATTTTGCTATTAAGGCTTTTAAGATGGAGATTGTGAATTATATTTGCTGCTAAGGCATTTAGTATGAATGAATAAATGATTATGGTTTTCAAAAGTGAAACTGTATGAAATCCAGTGGACCATAGGAAATATGGGTCTATATGGACTCTTTGCAGGGTGTGCATGGGTTCTCGAATTATGGGCCTAGATATGGATTCTTTGCAGGGCCTAAATATAGGCTGAGAAATTAGCTCTTTTTTTTTAAACTATATATTTTTTTTGTAACGTCGAAATGGCGTTAGTAAAATCGTTACAAAAATGACACCTGGCAAATTCTTAACTGTTACTAAGATGACACTTGGCAAAAATTATCCGTTACAAAGAAACGTTACTGAAATCCGTTACACAAATCCGTTAGGAAGAACTGTTATAACGAACTGTTACTGAATAATTTGAAACGATTACAGTTGTCCAAGCCACGTCATTAGAATATTTTTTTGGTGCTGACTAGACAACTATTACTCCATTTTTTTACAACGCATACAATCGTTGCTTAATTAATTTTTTCTGTAACGGTCGTAACTGTTGATAAATTATTGTAACAATAATACTAACGGCACTTTTCCAACGTTTGTTGGCGTTACAAAAAATATTAGTAACGTTTTTCTGACGTTACAAAAGTGTGATTTCGTGTAGTAATGACGCGGAGTAAGGATACGGTTAAATGACTCGCCACAAATAGCCTGCTCTGATATCATGTTAGAATATGGGTATCCAACTCAAAACCAATTGACGATGAGTAGAGTGGTCTATAAAGTTATAAAACCGAGGATCTTAGATAACCCAGACAATGTGGGACTAATGATCTCAACACTTCATCATTTTAACAATCAAATCAAAATCTAAGTATATATTGTACATCTCTTATTTTCCTAATGGACGGTTCACCACCATTAATGTCAGTTTGAATCAAACCATAAAACATACAAAAGTGACAACAATCAATATCAAAATTGGAATAATCAAATCTAATAAAAACAATACAGAATTTTCAACTTACCCTTAGAAAAGATAGATCGAAGAAGTGTAGAAACCGTAGAAGATCGCGGACAGAATGACAGAAGAGAATTAGGACTAGGGTATTGTGTCTTAGACATTGAAGAAACACAGATCTAAAACCTCAAGCGAATTTGAAATCAAATTAAATCTAGAAGGAAAATTTTGAACGTGAAGTCATAATTTTAGAAAATATGGGGGCATGCGTGAAATTTTTCGCTCGTGGGTTTTAGGGTGAGAAAAAATGGAAAAGGTGTTTGACAGTAGTTTTCACAAGTGGAAAAGCACAAATAGTCGTTTAATGATTCCTGCAAGCAATGTATTTTGGCAACCCAAGCCCACCAATGTTCAGATTTAGCCCACATATATCTTTTAGTTTGAACCCACAGGTCCCTCGCCATATTTAGATTTTGCCCATAAAGTGCTGAAATATGTATCCATATACCAAATTTTTGGTGTTAATTATTTTCTATTATATAAGGATCATAATACTCTTTTAGATAGAGGTCGACGAAGATTTGCGTCATTTTCTCCGCAACAAACGTCAATGAATTTAAAGCCTAATATATTAATGATATGTTACGTTATAAGGCTTTATATTCATCTGCAAAATGAATGCACTCGAGATAGCAAACCCGACCATCTACCGATCTTAATTTCAACCGTTAATTTTGAACGGGCGATATTCAAAGGCGTAGATGGTGGTTTTATTCATCTCGGGTCACAGCTTTTTCGTTGTAGGAATGTAGAGTCTTATAAGAAGAATATACCATCAAAATATTAGACTTAAATCCATTATCGTTTGAATTTTGCGGAGAAAATGGCGCAAAACTTGTCCGACCTTGTCCATCTAAGAGTGTCCATGGATCCTGCCTCCTGCTTAAAATGCATAAAACTAAAGTCGAAAAATAAAAAACTATCAAGTGGCATGGTGGTTCTGAAACCTCTTCCCATAGGGGAGGTTGGGGATCGAACCTAATGACTATTTCTCGCGAGGTAGGCAATGTCTATTTCCATGGGGAGAAAGTACACACAAATGGGCTTAGAAATCCCACTTTCTATAAATTTTTGTTGTAAACAAGATGGGTTGGTTGTGCAGTTCACCCATGCCGCCTGCAAACGGCTCCGTCCCTACTTTTGTATAAATTTAGGAATTTTATGAGACAGTGTGTATATGGCTGTGCACGAAACCCAGGTCATATATGAATCAACGTATTTTTTATTAACAATATTAAAAACAACACAAAATTGGTCAATTAACCCAGTAACTACAATTTCTAGGTGAAAAACACATGTAAAATTTGATACTGTTTAAATGGAAGAGAATGTAAAAATAGCCGGGATGTAAACAGTTTCATCCTACCCATTTTCAAATACTTTTTCTTATTTTTAATTTACATCAGGATGCATCCTGTTTCACCCTCGCTATTTTTTAAGTTTAAGCCGGGATGAATTCAGATTCATTCTTGCTATTTTTTGGTGTCCATTTCACCCATACTAGTTTTTACTCATTCATTAGAACAATATTTTAAAAATATTTGGGAAATTGACCCAATTTCTCTAAAAACAAGACGTATAAAAAGACCAAAATTAACAATTTTTGGGTGAAAAAGACATCTAGATTTTGATACCGTTTAAATGGACAAAAATACAAAAATAGCCAGGATGTAAAATGGGCTTCATCCTACCCATTTTCAAATACTTTTTCTTATTTTTAATTTACATCAGGATGCATCCAGTTTCACCCTCGCTATTTTTTAAGTTTAAGCCAGGATGAATTCAGATTCATTCTTGCTATTTTTTTGGTTTCCATTTCACCCATGCTAATTTTTACTCATTCATTAGAACAATGTTTTAAAAATATTTGCGCAATTGATCCAATTTCTCTAAAAACAAGACGTATAAATATATTATTTGCAAAAATATTCATTAAATACAATGAAAGAACATGATTAAAGATACTAGAAATAGCTTCATAAGTATTCCAAAATCCATATGGTAACGAGCAGGCGAAGATGATAGATTGTGAGAACCTACTTGATTCACTGCCCCAGTTGTTTCATCTTTCATTCCAATGGTTGAAGAGCCTAAAAATAAAATCAGAATTGTAGAATTCTATTTCGTTACTGGAAGCTAAAATGCAAACTAAAATTGTGTTATTTGTATGCAATGAACAGGTCATGCTTACAGTTGTAGTCTGACAATCCAAGAACTTGGTTTTCGAGATCGTACAACACCAACTTATTTGTTAGCACCAGATCTGCATGAATACAATTGACAGCGCACATAAATATCATCAAACTGTGCAAGGTTTTTTATTTTTAATTTCATGAGTGCATTGACCATGCAAGCATTATTTACCTCCTAAGATGATCAGATCCTTCACTGCATCAGATTGTAGTTTTTCACTATCCTGCCAACCGAAGCACCATTCATCGTTCTGCCGAATGCCACATAACCGTTAGAAAAACATTGAGTTAGAGTGATAAGACAATGAGAGGGAAAGACATATATATCGAAAAAGAATCAACTTAGGCCATTGAATGTAAATCACTTTTACTTACATATGGAACTAAATAATCATGAGGGTAGACGTTCAATTCAAGTGAATTTTCAAAACCAAAAGTGACGATAGGAAACGAATCGTCGATGCTGCAATTATACACGAAATAATGTTAATATCATCCATGTACTACTGCCCGTAATCCTCCATTTAATCGATTTGATTGAACTAATTTTTAAATTTAAAACATAAAAACATAACCTTTTATCGAATTTGAAACAGTCAAGGAGATTATCAACAAGGTGTATACTCAGGTTGGCCTGGCTTGTTAAAACCTGACAAAAAAAAAAGGCAAATTTGTCGTAAGGTGGAAATTTTATAACAACTGAAGGTTTAAAATATTTCATACCATTTGTCTCAACGGATCAAAAATTGCTCCCGGAAGATATGTCAAAGTTGTACCACTATCTATAATTGCTCCTTTCCCAGATCCGGCTTCGAATACTTGTTTTGGAATATTTAGGACAGTATTACCAACTTTAACTGATTCCATATTCACATTGTAATGCGACCTAAGAAAAAAAAAACACAAAATTGGTTAAAAATACCAAAATCAATAATTCCTGGGTGAAAAAGACATTTAGATTTTGATACTGTTTAAATGGACAAAAATATAAAAATAGTCAGGATGTAACCAGTTTCATCTTACCCATTTTCAAATTCTTTTTCTTATTTTTTATTTACATCAGGAGGTATCCAGTTTCATCCTCGCTATTTTTTAAGTTTAAGTCAGGATGAATCCAGTTTCATCCTTGCTATTTTTTTGTGTCCATTTCACCCATAATAATTTTTACTCGTCCATTTGAACCATGTTTTAAATTTTTTTGAACAATTTTCCGAAAAAAAAAACCAATTAATTTGTAATAAAATTTATGAAACTAATATTAATGATGAATTGTTCCAGAAAAGTATCGTATAGTTGGATTAAATCACGTACGCATTTGGAACCAGTGGAGTTGTTTTTAGTGTTGGCTGCACTACGTCTCCAATCGCAAAGATTCCTCCTCCATTTTTACCATCTAAGCAGTGAGCAAATTTCTTCTTCACTTTTCCGGACGAAGCTAGTTGTGAAAGCATGGATGTACTTGAAGCACCAAAACCAATTAGGCCATCGAGGGCTCCAGCAGATGAGGCAAGATTTCCTGTTTGTTCAAGCCCACACCTATCTCAAAGAAAACAAGATTATTTAGTATAAACTTCAAATTAAGCATGACTTGGTTAAAACCATGCTTAAACTAAGCATGGCTTCGCAAATTTTTAGTGTGTTGTGCCACCGGACGAATGCCTGAGTCGACTTATTTATAACAAATTGCCACAAATATCAAGTTAAGCATGGACTCAGTTTACAGTGGCATATTTCTTAGAAGCTAAGCGTGAACGATATGAATCGAAATTCGCAATTCGAAGTTTAATAATTGGCACGTTTGTTTGTTGTAATGACTTACCCGAATGTAATACTTGAATTCCCAGTAGTTGTTTGAAGATTTCCAGAAACTTGATCGAACCCAATAACGTCTTGAACAAAGTATCCAACACTTCCACTTCCATCTCCATATTGAAGACCATATGCACAAACACCATTAGATACACAACCAGAAATGGGACCTTTGTTAAATTCAGTGTAATATCCACCACTACATGGAACTAATTCTGCCGTTGAAGAACTTCTTGGATCATATAACTTCAAAGTCAACTGCCAAAGATACAAACAGATATTAAAAAGAAAATTATGCAATCAATCAGTCTTTTTTTTAAAAACTGGAAAAAGATTAATGTGTGCACGCACTTACATCGTCAATGTCAGTTTCTTTAGCACAAGGGCTACACTGAGCGCAGTTAACCCATAAAATATCACTACCAGTATCTACATGGAGAAAATAATCACTTGGAGGAGATCCAATAGAAAGTTTTGTGTAGTAAAGCCTGTAAAAAAGAAATCAATTCGAGTATGTTCATAGTACTACATGCGGTAACAAAATCTGGAATCCAGTCTAAAAATTCAAGCTCAAGTCACTAGAATAAGGGCGGAGCCGGAAACTCTATTACGCAGAAACCGAGGGCAAGGTAGCAAAATGGGCTTGGGAACCCAAAATCCAAAAATTTAAGCTAGGAGTGCAAGCACACCTTGTTTTAAACTGCCTCCTCCTGCTAGCAGTACTTCAATTTGCGTACCACATTTACTATGGACTAGAAAGAATTTCGAACACTACTAATATAACAAGAATGTGCTAAAGGCAAATATCATCCGAGAGATGTAATTTTAAACGCACAGAAAAAAATAATCTGGACAAAGGAAGTAACAGTATGTCACTAGGCAGATAACAACAAATATTACATTATTTTAATTATCATTCAAACTTCAATTTTGCCGGCATTTCTTTTTCTTGTGCAAAAAAATATCATTTAAAAAGAAAATAAAAAGATTCTTCCGTTCATACATAAAATTGATTATGACAACGAATCTTCATAATAATTGCGATACTAACCCGGTTCCGGTAGCTTTCCCGTCGCCACCTAAAGGAATATCAATAGCCGCAAGAAACCTTCCATGACGATTCTTATCATGAAGCGCCAAATCCCTAAGACCTATACGCTTCACCTCCAAATTTATGCTTCACTTTTGAAACTCCTCCTTCTCCATTAACAAAAGCAATTGAGAGAAAACTGCTACTACTAATACAAAGACGACGATCAAATTACTCAAACCCATTTTTTTAAGAAGTGAAGAAGGTTGACAAATCGACCTTTGTTAGGAGTAGTTGTGAAGTTGAAGGCTATTTATATAATTGAATCAAAGAAAAGTATTAAAGTTTGATTATAGAAGTTTCTTGGAACTTAGTCTAATGTTGACATGTTGTAATACAATGACTTCCATATGCAGTCTTTGGTCTTAACGTAGGTAAGCTGGCGTGAGAAGCAAAATACACTAGAATTTAAAAAGGTTGCATTCTGTGAAACCATTTGCATTGTTTTCTTCCCCTAATGAATATCCAAACGCGTTTGAACTTTAAACGCTATTGCTGCTGCTGCAGAAGTATAAGCATGAATGTTTTTAATTTGGGATGATACATTTAATTAAGATTTTACATTTAATTATGGAATAGTTATATTTAGAAGGTCTTTGAATATGGATAAAATATTTTTTTAATAAGGAGACAATCATGGTATGCAATTATGCATTTTTTGACAGCTCAAGCAGGTTCGAACTAATCTGTAATACCATGTGGTCAGGCCTCAGGTAAACTTCTATAAAATGCAAAAAGAAACAGGTAAAAATTTGAATTCTCGTGTAAACTTCCAAAGAATGTACCACAGGGTATGCAGGCCTAGGTAGGGAGGAACAATTCTTGTACGCAATTTAAAATAGCAAATCTGTTTTTTGTCATGTTTAACTTTGGAAGTAATGGAATCCAATCGGATGTACAATCCAGGCATTACATTGTTAATACCCGGCTTACTATGCAAACAACTGGAGAGTTTGTCTATAATCAGATTAATTCTTGTAGTTAGCAAATGGAAGGAGAGATTGAGGTTATAAAGTTAAAGTTGAAATTTTCAAGGGTGTCTCTTTCAGTTGAGATATAGGAATGCAGAAAAAAAGAAGAGAGATTGAGGTTAACGAGGATTGAATTCATACACTAGAGAAAGCGATATGTTGTTTTCAGCTGGACAAGCACATGTTGTTAACTTCAGCAGAAGCTACACGCCTGCAGCCAAGAAGTCCTAAAATCCTCCTAATGAATCGCAGTGTTCATCATCAGCCTTATAAGTCTACTGAGAGCAACTGCAGTGGTGCGAGTAAAACCAAAGACCAAAGAGGGAAAAAAGACCAAAATTTGGGTTTAGTCTGGTGTGTGACGCTACGGGTGGAAGACTAAATTTTGGTGGAGCGTAAACTTTACCAACGCCTGGTGTGGGGCGTGAAGTATACGTTCGCCTGGTTTCGAAAATAGAAAAAACAAAAAAACAAAAACAAAAAACAATGGGGCGTTGGTATAATCCACGCCCTATATAAACTGCCTAAAAAATGAGTGGGGCGGAGGTATAAACCACCCCGACATTAAAGAAAAAAAAAAAAAAAAAAGAATTTGGGGCGGAGGTATAAAGCACGCGCGTTTACGTTCGGGCGTGGGGGCATCGTTCGCACTGGTGTGTGGCGTGGGGTATATCAATGGTCCCCGATGTAGTCGCGAACGGGATTTAGTCGGGATTTAGTCGATGGTCCGTCCCCCTACGTCTGGTTCTTTTACCAAATAAATGGGTTTAGTCGACCACTGCGGTTGCTCTGAAAGGCTGAAACATGTATAGTGGGTTTGGGCAAGTGATCATGTGTACTTGCTTAATTCTAAAAAATTATATGATGTCAAACTGCTAATAAAATGCTTGCAGGATTGACGGCAACAGCATCCACATTTCAATATGCACTTACTACTGTATTCCCCATCACAGTGACTACTAAACCCAGACACCAATGTCCCGTTCACACACTCTGCTCACTTGGGCTTTTAAAACAGAAACAGAACTTCGGATAATCACAATTATCCATAAATCCCAGATCAACAACACATTACTAGAAGAAAACAGCCACTTCCGTGGCTGAAGGTTAACACATTTCTTGCCACCTGAATTGACCACTCTTTTAATGAAAACAATTCTGAAATGCCTTGAACTCCTAAAAAGCTAAAATTAGCATCAGCAGGAAAAAGAATAAAAAAGAATTTGCTAAAGTTCACCAGTTCAAGCCTACCAGTCAAGACCTATCCTTGTTGAGTAGAAAGAACTGCCAATGCAATTTGTGACACGGCACATCTATAGATTCAAATCTATCTATCAAAATAGAAGCATGCTATAGAGAAACCAAGTAGAAGAACAAAATGAAACCAGAGGAAGCTTACTAAATTTAAAAGCATTGCATGGTTTAACCTAATATATATTCAACTACAGTCTTCCACTGAAACTAAGCAATTTAAGATTATCTGAAAGCACCAGCACAAAATTTGTCTTCAAGTGTACAGTAATTCCGAATTTGTTTATCAACTACAAAAAAGAGAGGGTTTCTAAATAAGAAAACTGAAACCAAGTACCAAAGAGAGGATTTTAGATATCATCACGCTTATAACTTCACCACCACAAAAAGCAATCTTCACCCTGCAATCCAAACCACAAAATATCAGAGATTGAAAACAAGGCATACCCAGATAAAACATAATGTCATGCATAACAGGAATCAAGTCCTCAGTTTAAAGGTTAGTTATTAGTGTAAACATAAAAGAACAGCTACACATAATATTGAGCTAGATTAGTCCAGGCTACCGAATGGCAGGGCATGGAATTCAGTCAGACAGTAACCTATGACTAAACACTCCAGAGGGTTATTACCAGTAAGCAACAAACTGCTAACTTACATAAATATGAGAGATTGAAAACAAGACATATCCACATAAAACATTATGTCATGCATAACAGGAATCAAGTCCCCAATTTAAAGGTTAGTTACTTATTAGTGTCAACATATAAAAAAAGATACCCATAATGTTGAGCTAGACTAGTTAAGGCTACAGAATGGGTACCGAGTGGCTACAGAAAGCAGGGCATGGAATTCCGTAAGAAACTAACCTATAAACACTCAAGAGGGTTATTACCAGAAAGCAACAAACTGCTAACCTATATGCTACCAAAAAGCAGGTTTTCAAATTATGATTATTGAGTTATGAGACAAAATGCTAATGAAAAGAAAGACCAACTGCTAGAGGAAAAAAAAATCTAAGCTACATGAAAAAACTAGGCATTTACTAGTTAGACACAAGTATGTGTTGATCATTACATCAAACCAATTGTGTTCTTCACTATCTAACCGTTCTACTAGAACTCATGGAGAAACTGTTTTCATGCTATATTCCAACAAACACATTTCTGTAACAGATGCCTTCAGAATCAACAACATGGAAAAATTACCAAACATCAAAAAGATAAACTCAATCTTCAGAGACAAGTATTAGTACCTTAGATGTTGCTTGGGTACATGAACACCCTAACTCTCATTCCCTGCATACACAAAAAAACATCGAATTATGATTCAAACCCTATTCAGAAAAAATAGGTAATGTACAAAGCAACAAATTGAAGTCTATTATTCCAAACAAATTGAGGTTACTTTTTGCCTTACCATGGATTTAGGTGGCAAGTTGGAAGTGAATTTAGCACGAACAACACCACTGTTACCATGAGGCCTGATAACTTTTCCCCAAATGCATCGGTAGTGAGAACCATTGGTCTTGACCTTAGCCTTGTAGATGTAAGCCACCCTCTTACCAGCATACCATTGTACTTCTTCTTTGGTGTTCACTCCTTCAATCTGAACCAACGATGTGTTTGGGTACTGGTTCGACTTTGACCTACAATCACCCAACAAAAAATCAACAGCAAAATCTAAAAAAAAAAAAAATCCAAAAAAAAATTGAAAAAATAAATTACACAATAAAGAGGATAATCAGTGATTCCATACCTCTTGTATCCAAGAATGGTTCCTCTAACGTAGAGTCTGTATTCATCAACACAGCACAGAATCAGATAAAAGTTAAACAAGATTTCGAAACCATAGATTCGAAATCTGGAGTTAATGGTGGAATCAGAGAGTAAGAGTGTATACCTGATACGTTCACCTTCACGACCTTTCACCATTTTTGCTGTAAATGAAGCTTCTGCAACTACTGAGGCGGAGGAGATACAAGGGAGGCAGTGAAGAGAAAGAAGAGAAAAACTAGGTTAATCGATTTCTACTAAAACCCTAAGTAGATTTTCCTATTATATCCTTTTATATATGGACTGGGCTCTATAGGTTGGACCTTTTACTTTTTTTTATAGGTCTTAATAAAGCATTTGGGACCGAATCCACGGATTCGATCAGGCCCATTCACCTTTTTTTTTTCTTTTTTTTGCGAGCGGCGTCCTCCTGCTCACCACCGGACAAGATGGAAGCACATGTAATCTTAATATTCGTTAGTCAGATATGGTTCTTCACGATATACTCATCCTGATTCACTATATATATGTGGATACAAAATATCACACCGGAGGCGTGAAATGATTTAAGTTCATGACAAGTGCAAGAATGCAATCCTAATTGGTCACTAGTGAGGTTAGCGATGACATCAACAAGATGTTGAAAGCGACAGACTGTTCTGCGGTACAAATGGAATGGCGAAGGTAAGGTTCACATGAAATATGTGATAGCGTCTGCGAGAAGAATTATGACTCATTAGTATCAGCGCGATGGAGGAATTAGTCGAAAAAGGAGGTTTTATTAGTTGTAATTCGATATGTAAATTAGTTGACATCCATTATGTAAATGCCTATGTAAGGGAAAAGAGGGTAATGCAAAAAACGGTTGAGTTATTTTCCAGCCTTAGAGTTATCTTGGAGAGAAAGTTGTGTGAGTTTTAAATTAGGGTTTACATTTAACTTAAGTTATAATATCATCTTCCTCATAATGATAGATTTGGAAATTTATGTTCGCCATGTCTTGTGTGATTAGATAGATCCATACTGGTTGTAAGATTTCGTGCAACTACATTTTGGCGCATAGAAATAGGGAGGAAGAGTAAGATGATGCATTCTCATCTGCAAATTTACTAAGAAACATGATTTGAAATCACAACTTCCCATACGTTATTTTAAATATAATCATATTTTAAGTTTATATCATCTCATTTTCACAAGGTTTAGATCTATTCATCATCTTCCTTTTTTCGTTTCATTGTATCTTAGTGTTTTATCATCTCCCAGTTTGCAGATTTGAAACATATTGAGAGTTATCAAGTTTTAAGTTCTCTTTCATGAGTTGGTTTTCGGTTTTTAGTTCTTATGGTATTCATTATCTATTAAGCTTTTGAAGGTGTTATTAAGTTTTAGGAAATGGGGATTTTCTATTTGTCATCAATTGTTGGTAGAACCCTCGGGTTTTAGTAAGTTTTTCATCATCGGCAGTTTTATCTTTAAAGTTTTATATTTGAAGGTTGTCTCTGAAAGTTTTTTCGGATAATGTTATTCCTGAGTTTTTCTGAAGCTTTATGTTTTTTAGTATTGAGTTTGTGATAACTCAGAGATTTGTAAGATTCAGAATCAGTAGAATAATTCAAATTTTTTAAATTGAATTATTAACGAAATTAAACAAAGCTTTTTGTTGGCAACCTAGCAACAAGCTGGGCACCAACACCCTTTTGAATAGAAATGCCTAATCTATGAAAAATAAAGCTACCAAAACCACTATTACCGTCATTACTAGCTAAACAATTTTTCAGTCGCTTGAAAAAACACAAAGTATCCTCACCAAGTTCCCCTAAGGTAGAGAAAGCTAAGACTCCCAAACCATGACCATGCGAAATACACGTGTCTAAGTATTTTGTGTGTTTACGCGACACCGCATTAGATATAGCTTTCCCAAGGACGAATGAGCGAATTCCTTCTCCAGTGAAGGGCGAGACACCTGTGACATCTATACAAACATCTTGTCCATTTTCCCAGTTGAGCACAAGGATATCAGCAGGTTTCAAATCTTTGTCATCATCCTACAGAAAACCCAGGGAAACTTCCTTACGGGCAGGCACACCAGCTTTGTAACAAATATCAGCAATTATATCACGAACAAAATCATGCCGAAATTTAGGGCATATATCCTTGGCACAATGAAGCGCATGATCCCAAAAAATATCCATGGATATGCTACAACTTGGGCATAAACCATTCTCAACAAAAAATGGGATACCAAGACGATAACAAAGCACAGCTCCGAACTGTCTCGGTCCAAGGCATTAATTGAGCCCACTCGATGGGTACAAACCCGATAAATAGTCTTGAGCATGCTTAACACGATTGCACCGCCACAAGATGGAATCTCTTTGTAGACATAGAAAATTGGTCCGGGATTTTCTTCTTAATCGCATCAAAATAAGTGACTGCCAGGAGTGCATGGAATGGGGGCAAGATATCATTGACACGTAAGTAGATGGTAATCCACATACCTGGATAAATCTCTGAAGTGCGAACTGATAAGCAAAACCTTTGTCTGTTGAGAATGAGTTACCAAGAATCACCGTCTGCACCGAAGTAGTCTGACTCTGAGAAGCTAGGTAGCAGTAGGAGCTGGTGTCATCCATGGTGCAAATACCAAGTCCACCATCTTTGATTGGTAAGGTAGCCTAACGCTACTGTAAAGGACCAAACCCCGCACCATCGCCAGTGATTAGTGGCCTCAAATACTTAAGTAAATGATCATCAAAAAGGTCAGTGGCTGGTTGTAGGGCTGCAGAATTGGTAGTACGCATTGTAAAATAAAGTCTAGAGACACCTGTGCAATTGCGAAGTAATAACATCTCACTTTGGGGGTCTTTGAGTTTCTTGATTGTCGTCATTAATTGAACAGTTTTATTCACCCTGCTCAACATCATATCACTGACAAAGTTCAGATCTAGACTCACCGGTCCACCCAAAAGTTTGACACCATTAGAAGGTCTACCAATATCAGCAGGAAAAACACCATCACCGTGCTTCTAGGATCACCGTAAGGCCAAAAGACTTAGTTTTCTTTATACTTGAGATGCAAACCCCTGCAAGGTCCTTATGTTTCAATAATGCTTAAGGCTTTGGCTACCTCCAAAGTATCACCAATAATTGTGCCATCATCGAGATACCAGGCATATATGCAAATCAAGTTTGCATTGAGAGGCAATAATCTTCACCAGGGGGTGAAGTGTCGGAGCGAATAACAAGGGACCGAGAGGGTCACCTTGTTGAACTCAAGAAGCAAAGTGGACAAAATATAATGGTCGTAATGGAATTTAGCAGCCTCAAGTAACAAAATTCTACCCGGCGAAATACCGGACAATGAAGACGAACTTCCTTGATGAGTTGAGATCTGCTCACCATGTTGAAAGCATTAGAAAAGTCAGTGAGCAGGATTGACATTTTGTCTGAGTGACCTTGCATCTCCAGTAGGCGATTTATAGCATGTAAAATACTTTCCCCTCCAGCAGGAACACCAACTCCAAATTGGTAATCACCCAAATAAGATGACATGTCCTTTCCAACAGAGGAAGCGGCCACTTTCGAAACCAACTTACTCCAAACCGTGCCAACAACAATAGGCCTAATACCACCTCCAGGTTTAAGTAACGGAGTTAAGGGCGCACTAGCAATAAACTCGCCTAAAACCATATGGCATTTACCAGCCAACCAAAGATTGATAACCCCTGTAATCGATGTGAGTAACTCATCTGCAATAGTTGTTGCAGCCCCACTCATAACATCGACCAAATGATGCGCGCATAAACCGTCACGACCACAAGATGTGCCTTTTGGGAAGCTCTTAATAGCTCCCAAAATGACCCGAGGGTCTACTCTGTGATTGGATCAACCATGACAGCCTCACAAGGAATGTCAGGGGGAGGCGCCGATGGGTGCTTGTCTTGTAACTCATGAAACATGTCCTCATTACACGGAGCTATCCCAGATGAAGGCAACACACGGATGGCTGCAGCAAAATGACCACATTCCAGCTTCTTTCGGCAAGCCAGTAGTGAACAACACCTAGCTTCTTATCTTGCTTCTTAGACCCATTGCGAAGAGGCTGTTGTAACAGTTTATTCACCAAGGTGGAACAACTATTAGGTTCCTTCCAAACTGCCAGGGCTTGGTTGATGGCAATCACTTGCAAGAGCTCAGCTGAATTTCTCGGTTGGAACAAGGTAAGGGTGCAGATCGGAAGAAGAACGATCTGCAACCAAGCTGACAAGTTCCCAGGGTTAACAATAACCCTGTCGAGATAATTTTTAAGCGTCCTTGAAAAGCCTAATATGCACTTGTGGGGTATGCAAGTGACATTCATGAATTGTCTTTGCAACACAGCGTTGAGAAGGTCAGTAGAAAGAGCAACAGTTGCACCATCTTCGGAAGCAACATCAGCACCATGCACTGAACCATCAACACCAACTGCAGCAACATGGAAACTCGAGCATTCATCATGAACAGCAACATATAACCCATGAAGGTCAACCCCTGCATTGTTGGAAGGACCTAAAACAACAGCAACATCCTCATTCACTGCAGTAACAACAGGTGCGGCAACCACAGCAGCAGACAAGACATAAATGCCTTCAAAAACAGCAACAGGTGTGACAACACCAGCAATAGTCAAGGTCGAAACAGCATCGGGTTTAGGCAAACCATGAATAAGATCACTGGCTGTTCCATTTACAGGTCCTACGATTACTTCTCCATAAACAACACCACTCTTACCCTTGTAGGGCATTCTCCAAGCGTGCAAATGCATGCATTGGCCGCAAAGCCACAAACGAAGAAGACGAAGAGCACGTTCCCAGGCCTGATAAACTATAGGATTCGTATAGATTAAATCTTTGCACATAACCCTGTTGTCTTCATTGAAGAGATGCTTGTCCTGCAAATGCTGGCGAAAAGAACCCTTCACATACCCTCTTCCATTGACGCCATCACAACAGTCATTAAAACCCTTAAAGGGGCAATGGAAGTAACCTGCAGAACCACCAGAGGGTGTAGAAGACGATGGAACCGCCAAACCCAGAGGCGCGACCCTGGAAGGATCATTCTGCAATCGAGAGGAAGGAACCCTTGAAGTTCTGGAGCTTCTAGGCATATCGAGAAGGAAAAACCCTAAACTGAAAATGTAAACCCTATGAAGAAGAAAATGGAAAAAGAACACCGAAAACAAACCAACAAAATACGATGGGGAAAACACAAATCAAAACTAAAAGGGAAAAAGAAAAGAGATCATGAAAACATGAACAACAAGAACAAATCCGGTGAATAATTCTGGTTTTCAGTCGCCAGAAAAATCGCCGAAGCCATTCAAATGATCATAAAGTGCAATTACTATTTGTTTTTACAAAGTGCAACGCATGAGAACCCCAGCAATAAGCGCAGTAGAATAATTGTTTGTAAAAAAATTTAGGGTGCCAGCCTTGCAAAGAAGCAGTGTTAACGCATTGAGAACCCTGAGCAGGCTGCCGGGTCACGGAACTCCCCGATGAAAAAATTAATTTAATATCGCGCCGTCCGATGGACAAGCATATCAGATCTTAAACTGATAAGAACAGATACTAGACTTGATAATTATTTGTAACTTGGAAGTGAAGTAATATTTGAAGTCATCAATAGCGAGAATAGCGTCACGAGCTCATTATCTGATTGCACGACGAAGCGAGAGAGTTGAAAGGAGAAGATTAGAAACTGGTGAAACATATGTTGCAGGCAAACGTCGTGGCCGAAACTCACCACGCGATAGTCATCCACAGAGTAACCACCAGGATGATGATGAAAGAGATGTTGAGTCCACTGAGGAACGAGATGAAGAGTCAACTCGTGATGATCGAGAAGAACATGTTGATGAAGAAAATATGACTATTAAGGAATTGAAGGCGAGACTTATGAAAGAATGAGAAAGGGAGAGATAATTAGTAGCAGAGCGAGCAAGGCTTGCACGACAAAATACAATTCTCATACAAGAGAACAATAGGCTTAATGAAGAAAGGTCACATACAACTTCGCGAACAACTTCTGGAGATTCAGAATCGCGAACAACCAGGAACTCCTCAACAAGAAGTTGATCGCATCGCAGGGAGAGAAAGGAAGAGGAAAATTTCCAAAGGCGAAGTCACCCGAGACACACTGACGAAGATGGAGATTACCGGGGGAGAACTAGTCGAAGAGACAACAGTGAAGAGCGAGACCTTCGAGAGCCAATAAGGCAAAGCAGAAGAGAGGAGAAGGCCATACAAGCAAGGCAATCTTGTGAAGGAATGTAAAAAACCGCGCGATATTAAAAAAATTAGAGTATATGCGAGCAATGATGAACAACCCACGAAACGGTGGAGGAAGAATGCAATTGGATGAGGCAATACCTGCGAAAATGCGATGGAGGAAGAATGCAAGTTGTAACCGGTTACACCTTGCTTCCCAAAGGTAGCTTATGACCGATTACAACTAACTTTCCGATTCATCTTGTGCCTGGTTATACCTTGGTTCCCAAATTAACTTGTGACTGGTTACAACTTGCATTCCAATATAGCTTGTGATCGGTTACACCTTGATTTCCAATGTATCTCATGCCCGATTACAACTAGCTATATTATATAGGCTATGACCGGTTATAACTCAAGTCTCGGCAAAGTTAAGATAGGTTCTACCATAGTCATCTTCCATTGGTCATTCAAAATATATTCAATGAATAACAAGATCAATCATGATTTCCCTTTCGATTATGAAAACAAGTTCATACATGTACTTCCTTAAACTAATGTAAAAATATATAGTTTTCTAGGATGAAATCACACCTATATAATGCACACATAATCAAATAACTATATACAATAGATTATGTCGATGTCGTATTTACGAAGTTCCAAAAGATAAGCGTTTATACTTCGTAATATGTTTTCCTTGATACTTTGATCATACTATTATGACCAAGTCTCACCACTAGAGTATTATACACAATATATACAGCTTCGCATGTTATGTTTTAATTATAGCATGACTTGAAAGATACTCACCCCGGTTCCGCAAGAAGTAGATCAATACTGCGAGAAAATTCTCAAAGAGTTTGTTTTATTCTCCGTATATAAAAACATAATAGATTTAACTTCTGAACATATATGAAATATTAGCTGATTCACGAAACGTAAAGGCATAAATATTTCATAAGACTTTTGCAATAATTAAACCAATAATGATTACATACTGCAAGTTCATCTTCCAACAACTCTAGAATTTAAATGAATAAATCTAAAAACATGCAAGATGAAAATGTTAGAAATAGCTTTGTGTAATCACAAATTTTTCTATACCAAACCCTAGTTATCCTTCAAAAGTAAGAATAAATTCTTACAAGAAGTTTCCTAGATATGCATCAGGTTTTTGATTGTCTGGGCAGAGAATTCCTTTTCATTGTTGAAAAACTCATCGATGATATGATCATTTGGTTTTTCTAAGTCTTCAGAGATGTTTGTTAACTCACTAAGTTATGTCCTCAGTTTACTCAGGGTATCTTTCGGCTGAGCCAATGAATGTTCATAGTAAGTTATCTCATCTAAAGATTGATTGATTCGAAACTTCAAATCATTCCTCGTACATACGAAGTTCTTCACTTTAGCCCTAAAATCATTATCTTGTTGACAAATAGATAAAAGACAAGTTAAGGAAGAACCTTTTCTATTTGCTTCTTTCAGTTTCTTAATGATTTGATTCCTCCGCATAGATAGACGTTGACAGCTTCGACTGCATCCTTTTTGGTGATTCCTCTTGTTACAAGAACCAAGAAACTGAAATCTATTAATGAGATAAGAGTATGCATTTAACCCTTAAAAGGAAAAATAAACCATTCTAACACGGTCCGTGAACCAGTGGACATATCATAGACATTGTTGTTCGTGAGCCCAAGGGATGATACACAGGTCTTGACTAACCTTTTAATATATAAATTGTGGTTACTATATCTCATGGGTTATATTATAGTTTATCACATAAGATTGACACATCTTCTTAACTCGAATGAACAGGGTTTAGAGCACTAAAGACGGTTACACAATACTTAAGGACATTAATTGGTTATGGAACACAGTTATGTATTCTAGATTTTGAAGATGACTCGGAAAAATCAGTCATACCAACAAAAATATGAAAATTATGAGACGAGTCACACAACTATAATTGATTACAGAAGTAGTCAATACATACTTGAGCAGCCTTGTCATCACAAAAGGTAATGTGATGAATTTTATGCAACCTCATTTTCTCAAGCTAAAATATTTAGGATGCATTCATACTACAATTAAGTAGTGATGGTATGAGTGAGACACTCATCACTTGCCTCACTAGGTGACTTTTCAAGGACCTTCATGTATTCAGAATTCTTACCTTATCTGGTTCGTTGTCTCCTTGGTTTTGAAGTTCTCAGATTATTCTTCAAAAGTTGACTCATTATGTGCATATCATTCTGAAGTTTAATTATTCTTGAGTTATTCTTCTTGAATTTTCGACATTTTTCATGAACATGTCCCTTACATCCACAGAAGGAACAATGCATTAAGAGAACAACTCTAGAAGGCTCGGCTAGCAGGAATGAGACAATAATTAGTGATATAGGTCTTGTTAGAGAACCCAATACCATTAGTGTTACCAAAGGACTTTTGCCCAAACAACATAACTGAGATCTTGTCTGAACTTCCCGAGAGCCTTTGTAGATCACTTTTAAGGATATCAATCTTTTTTTCTTTGACAGACAACGTTTCAGTGAACTTCTCATTAAGTCTTTCAAACTCAAGATTTTTCACTTTAAGAGATGATTCGAGTTTTTCCACAGTTCTCTTCAAACATAGGTTTTCTCGATGAATTTCTTCACTTTTATTTAAGAATCTGGAATCTCCTTTTCTGACTCAAAATCAGAAGCTGGATTAGAATCAACAGATATTTCTCCATAAGGGAAGGAATCTTCTGTCTGATGTTTAGAAGTAAGCTCATCAGAGTTATCAAGTGAGAACGATGAGAGCGTCATTTCTATGGAGAGAGTTTTCGTCTTGAATAATTGAATCATCTTGAACCCTGGTTCGCGAGTGTCGCTTACCAATCTGACTGTACTTTCTCAGGACCTTTTTGACTTGCTGTGTGATCATAGATATATTCTCTTAATCGATATCAACACAACACTCGTCATACCAAGACAAGTTTTTCTTCGAAGAAGTCATACTTGTATTGGTTGTGGCTTTAAGTGTAGAAGAGGTATCTTCAGCCACACTATGCTCATGATCAAAGATCTTTAACTTTCCAACGAGACTGTTTATAGAAAGAGTTTCAAGGTTATTCCCTTCCATGATGGCATGTTTCTTAGACTCGAATCTATATGGTAAAGATCGTAGAATTTTTATTACAATGTCCTTTTTGGGAATGGTCTTCCCTAACGCATAAGATGCATTAGCAATTGTAGACACTTTTTGATTAAATTCATCAAACGAATCTTCATCGAACATACGAATATTTTGCCAGTCAGAATTTAGGTTTTGAAGCCTAGCTTATTTCTCTGAGGTATCTCTTTCAAATAAGGTTTCTAATATATCCCAAGCATCTTTCGACTTAGTGCACGATGTCACATGGTGCTGAAGATCTGGGCTTATGGCGTGGATAATAGCGTTTAACCCGTTTGAATTATGCTTTGAAGCGCTTATCTCGGGTTCACTATATTCTCCTAATGGCTTCGCAATAGTATTTCCATCTTTAATAACTGTCGGTGCATTGTATCCAATAACTACAAGTTTCCATGTCTCAAAGTCACGAGCTTGTAAAAAGGAACACATAACAATTTTCCACCAAAAGTAATTTGTGCCATCAAATGCTGGCGGTACGTTTATCGAGATTGCACTCTTATCCATATAGTCAAAATGCTTCAAACACGGACTTATTAGGTCTTAGCATGTTTCCCTACTCTGATACCAATTGAAAACGCGGGGGTACCAAAATACACTACCACTTTTTTGTTAGGAAATCTGTATGGACAAACTCAATACAACTACAAGAGTTAAACTCAATCAAGGAATAATATCTAGAGTTATATGAAAAGGCGGGGGTTTAATAACCACACCCAATATTTCGCTTAGCAATCTGTATAGACTAACTCCAATTTATTTTCAAGAGAATCAACTAGACAGTCAGACTCAATCTTAAGAAAAGTATATCCAATTAATTTTGCGAGCCCGATTGAATATAAGAAATAACTTGGACGGTATCAAAAACCAAAATCCAAATGTCAATTAATTTAATCAACAACCAAAGGTTGGATTCACGGTTGATTGAACTTACGGACAACCTGTGATATTTCAATTATATAAAAAAATATAATGCGGAAAAGAAATAAATACAGAATTTAAATTTTGTTAACGAGGAAACCGCAAATGCAGAAAAAGCCGCTATAGACACTAGCCTACTCCAAGTTAACTTCGGACTGGAATGTAGTTGAGCCCTAACCAATCTTACACTGATCAAGGTACAGTCGCGTTCCTTACGCCTCTAGAACCACGCCGGATTCTGCGCACTTGATTCCCTTAGATGATCTCACCCACAACTAAGAGTTGCTACGACACAAAGTCGAAGACTTGATAAACCAATCTGTCTCACACAGAAAAGTCTATTGAATAGATAAATATGTCTCCCACAAATATTCCTATGAGTTTTTTTTCCGTCTTTTGATAAATCAAGGTGAACATGAACCAATTGATACACCGGACTTATATTCCCGAAGAACAGCCTCAAATATTCTTAATCGTATGGTAACGAAACAAGATATTGTGGAATCACAAACGATGAGACGAAGATGTTTGTGACTATTTTTTATCTTGCCTATCGGAGATTAAATTTCGAGCAAATCTTAGAGAAGATAATACTCAATACGATAGAAAACAACAAGATCAGAACACGCAACTACAGAGAAAATAGTTGTGTCTGGCTTCACAATCCCAATGAAGTCTTCAAGTCGTTAACCCTCTTTGGTTTTGGAAAAACCTAAGGTTAAAGGAGAATCGACTCTAGTCGCAACTAGTATCACACATGAGGTGTGGCGATTAGGTTTCCCAATTGCTAGAGTTCTCCCTTATATAGTCTTTTCAAATCAGGGTTTGCAATCAAAGTTACCTTGGTAACAAAGCATTCAATATTCACCGTTAGATTGAACTTAGCTTGTTACACACGAATGAAAAGTGATTTCATTTACCGTACCTAAACGTGTGTACCTTGTTGGCTCAACAATAGTTAACCGAAGTTATCCATATGAACACTTTCATATCAATCATATTCATCTTAACCATAACTAGTTCAAATGACTCAAATTAAACTAGTTCTAGAGTTGTTCAATTGTTTATATTCTCATAGAAGTATACAAGATACAATTGAAGCAAAATTGATTTTTATTCACTCGAATCAATTTATGAACAGTATAGCCACGGTTTGCAAAAGATTGCATTCCTTAATATATAAATGTATTAGTTCATGAACAAACCGATTTTAGAACATAACCTACTCAAGTATGCAAACGTGTACGCATACTTAAGTAGCCGGACTTAGTTTGGGTTCGCCGATATGTGAACATGTACGCATACCTTCCAAACTCGGTTGAATTTTCGGAACTTGAAACTCACGCCAGTACGCATACTAAGTTCTCGGACTTTCATTAACCAACCTGTATGCATACGGGTATGCATACTATGGTTCACGGACTTGGAATAACTTGCAACTGTTATCATACAAGTACGCATATTGTGTTATATCCAATCATGGTTATTTGTTCTAAAATCCCATTTCAATCATTGAAACATTCTTGGAAGAAGACGATAGCTGTCTCACACAAACTATTAGCTTCAAAGAAATTTTCAAGTGATCGATACGAAACATTCCGAGTCTACATCAAATGACTGTCTCACACAAATCATGTAAGATGTTACAAGGCGATTTTCACATGATCATCTTTTGACTTTCGTCAAGAATATAAGATGAACTTGGTTAAAGCAAAAGCTTACCAACATATATTTCGAGAAATTTGTAAGCGAGTTAAACTCAGCTCGAAATATCAAATGTGTATAATCGAAGTCTATATAGCTATACGACTTTTGTCTCAAATAAGAGATAGAGTAGATAGACTTTTGAGTGATAGATGAGTTCAAGTCTCCACATACCTTTTGTTGATGAAGTTCCACAAGCTCCCCTTAGTAGTTCTTCATTTTCAATCGATGAACGCCGTGAAGTCTAATGCTCAACTACACTTACTATCCTAATCCGAGATTTAGCTATAAGTAGACTAGAAATCAAGACTTATAGTTTTGACAACTAAACTTGACAAACAAGCATGAGATAGAAACGTTTGCGAGTTCGACCGAGCAGTGCTCTAACAATCTCCCCCTTTGTCAACTTTAGTGACAAAACTATCAATACATATAGATTACAAAATAAACAAACTTTGTAGCATCTCATCCAAATGCTTGATTTCCTTGGTTCTTCAACATTACTCGAAATATTCGTCATTTCTAAGTACTCTAGTGATTCTGAACGTGTTCAACTCAACATCATAGTTGTTGAAGATCCGTAGCTATAACAATATATAAAAACAAGATGTTTTCGTATTGTTATACAGTGTCATAGTATTATTACACAGAATCAAAGTCCAATTGTATCACAACTTTGACAACAATACTATGGTGATATGTATCACTCCCCCTTAGCCAATACTTCATCTCAAATGAAAACCACTCCCCCTTAGCCAATACTTCATCTCACATGAAAACCACTCCCCCTTACATAATGATCTGTAAACCGTATGTATTTGTAGTATGAACTACACATTAATTCTCCCCCTTTTTGTCAATATAAATTGGCAAAGGTACGAAAACTAGTGGGATCATAATGAAATTCTCATAGAGATTCTTCATGACTAAAAGAAAACATATCAACTTTGTTTAGATGCAATCATATAGTCGAAACTAAATGCATTCATCAAGGAGTTAATAGAGATACAAGAAACTCCTACAATATTCCACAGCCGCACTCCCCACAAAGATTTGGCAATTAAGCACAAGTTCAAATAAGAACTCTCCCCCATAAAATGTCATTCCCGAAAGAACAACAAGAGCGACCTTACTTTTGCAAGAAAAAAAAAGGATTTCTTTGGACATTAACAAATCACATGAAACATGAATCTGTATCCAGAAAACTCAATTATATTAACCGCAAGAGAACCCATGATTAATTTAATCGAAAATGCTCAACATACGGAGCCACACAATACTTTCACATAGAAGAGGATCAGGGAAAGATCAATACTGCGGAATATTCAAAGATTCATTCTATTTTCATCAATATTTGCATAAAGACGTATAATAGACTTAATCTTTATAATCAAAATTTCATCCTATCTTCCATCAATATTTGCATAATGACACAATAGGCTTAACTTTTGACGAATTTGGGACAATCATAGTTCACGGACGTAAACACACATATCCTAGAATAATTTTTGCAATATATGAAACCAAAAAAAAAAATTAATACTGCAAAATCATCTTCCAAATAAACTTTAGAATTTAAATAAATAAATCTAAAAACATTGTAAGATGAAAACCGTTGGCAATAGCTATGTGTACTCACAATAATTGCTATTCCAAACCCCAGTTATCCTTCTTAAAACACAAGAATAAATTCTCATAAGAAGTTTCCTAGACATTAAGACCTTTGAAAAATTTTATATCGTCCCCGAACTCCTCGTCGTCAAGAGCTATTGGAACATAAGGTTCATGAAGATAGGAGTCAATTCCAACAAACCTTCTTGTCTGATGCCGAACCAGGGCCTTCTGAATTTCAAGAGTCCTAAAAACAATAACCTTTATTTGCAGTATCTCCTTTCTTGTTTCCTTCAACTCTTCAAGAACACCAGAAAACTTCTGAAGATTTGAAAAGAACCCTTGGTTTCCTCAAATTCCTCCTTTTTCTTTTCAAGGAAGAGGGTACCGGAGATATATCTTTTTCCTTCATGATTGATGACTTAACAATCATATTAACCTCTTTCCCATCAGATGACATGATGCTTGGAGTCAAGTTCAACAAGTACCCTTGTGATAAAAAGAGTTTTTAGAGAAGGAAAAAGAAATGTAGGGTTACGGAACCTTTATACATCCAAAAGGATTCACGTACGCACAACTCACAACCCTAAAGAAGGAAGAATTATCGATTTTAACCCTCTTTTTAATAATCAAACATGGAAACTCTTTTCAATATCAATTAGATATGAAAAGATGGAAAAATTCCAAACAGGCGAAAAACGAAACCAAAAAGAAAAAAAAAACAAAAGAAATTTTCTTTTCCAAAATCCTGAAGTGTGCAATTTCTTGTCTCTTTTGAACCAGGCACTTGAGACAAGATACACCAACAACGCAATTAAGTTGTGCTGGGTTGAACAATAATCTATCCACCATAACCTTTTTGAACATAATTCTTAAAACCATGTTTAACAGACTGTTTAGAATGTATTCTTTTCTCTAGAGGTCTATTCTTATCGTTGGAAATTAACTTCTTTGGAGAAGAGATAAGTTTACGTACCTCAGTCGACTTCTGAACAAGTTTGAGCTTGTTTGCTAACCGATTTGCTCTCCGCTGAAGTTTGTTGACATATCTAACTTTATGCTTGTACTTGAAACAACTAGAGAGTCCATGACCCTTGAGAGTACAATAAGAACATGTCAACATGGAGGATGTTTCAGACATCATAGCCGTGCATGCTGCTAGGCAAACGGTAGAACCTGAAAAATTATAAATATAATTTCCAGTAAACAAAGAGAAATCCATTTTATCCTCCAAAGTGGTTGAAGTTTCTCCCGGAAAGAATATCGAAGTTGATGTGCGTATTGCTACAATTATCAAAATCAATATTTTCACAGAGGAGTGCAACACTTGATTTTTCATCTTCATTAGAATCATAGTGATCAGACATTTCATCAAGAGTTGCAGCAAGACCTTTTTTTCCAGTGTATTTTATACGATTCGGAGACTCATTTACAAATGACCAAAACCTTTACACTTGAAAAACTGTGGCATATACTCGTCATCAGTATCGTCAGTATCCCTGTTTTTAGGAGGAACACGATTATGAAGTTTAACTGATGACTTAGGTTTATCTCTAGTGAACCGTTTACTTCTCTTCAAAAGAAGATCTCTAAACTGTCTTGTGATCAAAGAGACTGACTTGTCACATCTCTAGTGAACCATTTTACTTTTATCAAGATTTGGAACCATTTTACTTGTCTTGTGCTTTGAAAGCAATATCCTTTCCAGATTTGGATACATTCTCATGATCAAAGATCTTTAACTTCCCAACAAGAGTATTTTTAGAAAGCGTATCAAGGTTATTTCCTTCAACGATGGCATGTTTCTTAGAATCGTATCTAGATGGCAATGATATGAGAATTTTCATCACAATATCCTTTTCAGGAATAGTCTTACCCAACGCAAAAGTTGCATTAACAATTTCAGACACTTTGTGATTAAACTCATCAAATTAATCTTCATTTGCCATACGAAGGTTTTCCCAATCAGAATTTAGGTTTTGAATACTATCTTCTTTTTCACAGGTATTTCCTTCAAATACGGTTTCTAAGATATCCCACACATCTTTAGACCGAGTGCACGTAGTCACATGGTGCTGAAGATTTGGGGTAATGGCATAGATAATTGCATTCAATCCGTCAGAGTTTTGCTCTGCGGCAAAAATCTCGGCAGCATCATAATCACCGATATCCTTTGGAGCAGTTACATTGCCTTCTATAATAACCGGGGGATTATAGCCATTAACAACATAAACCCGTGATTGAAAATCACGCGCTTGAAGAAAGGCACGGATAGCAATTTTCCACCATAAGTAATTCGATCCATCGAAGACTGGTGGTACGTTTATAGATATAACACTTCTGTCCATAGAGTCAGTTCACTACAAACACAGACTTATAAGGTCTTGAACGTGTTTGCTTGCTCGGATACCAATTGAAAAAGCGGGGGTCTAACAACCACACCCAATATTTTGCTTAGCAATATGTATAGACTAACTCCAATATACTTTCAAGAGAATCAACTAGACAGTCAGACTCAATCTTAAGAAAAGTATATCCAAGAGTTATATCTTTATTTGTCAATTCAACATGCAATCAAACAAATAGGAATTTGCGAGCCCAATTAAACATAAGAATTAACTTGGACGGTATCAAAAACCTATATCCAAGTGTTAATCAATTTAATCAACAACCAAAGGTTGGATACACAATTGATTGAACTTACGCACAACCTGTGATATTTCAATTATATAAACAAATATAATGCGGAAAAGAAATAACACATACACCAGAAATATTGTTAACGAGGAAACCGCAAATGCAGAAAAACTACGGGACCTAGTCCAGGTTTGAACACCACACTGTATTAAGCCGCTACAGACACTAGCCTACTCCAAGTTAACTTCGGACTGGAATGTAGTTGAGCCCTAACCAATCTCACACTGATCAAGGTACAGTCGCGTTCCTTACGCCTCTAGAACCACGCCGGATTCTGCGCACTTGATTCCCTTAGCTGATCTCACCCACAACTAAGAGTTTCTACGACCCAAAGTCGAAGACTTGATAAACCAATCTGTCCCACACAGAAAAGTCTATTGAATAGATAAATCCGTCTCCCACAGATATACCTATGAGTCTTTTTCCATCTTTTGATAAATCAAGGTGAACATGAACCAATTGATACACCGGACTTATATTCTCGAAGAACAGCCTAGTAATATCAATCACCTCACTATAATCTTATTCGTATGGTAGCGAAACAAGATATCGTGGAATCACAAACGATGACACGGAGATATTTGTGACTACTTTTTATCTTGTCTATCAGAGATTAAATCTCGAGCATATCTTAGAGAAGATAGTACTCAATACGATAGAAAACAACAAGATCAGAACACGCAACTACAGAGAAAATAGTTAAACCAACTACGATAGAAGGGTCTGGCTTCACAATCCCAATGAAGTCTTCAAGTCGTTAACCTACATGGTTTTGGAAAAACCTAAGGTTAAAGGAGAATCGACTCTAGTCGCAACTAGTATCACACAAGAGGTGTGGGGATTAGGTTTCCCAATTGCTAGAGTTCTCCCTTATATAGTCTTCAAAACAGGGTTTGCAATCAATGTTACCTTGGTAACAAAGCATTCAATATTCACCGTTAGATGAAAAACTGATTAGACTCAAGCTAATATCTTTCAACCGTTATATCGAACTTAGCTTGTTAGACACAAATCAAAAGTGACTTCATTTAGATATGAGCAACCATAACTAAACGTGTGAACCTTATTGTCTCAACAATAGTTAACCAAAGTTAGCCATATGAACACTTTCATATCAACCATATTCATCTTAACCATAACTAGTTCAAATGACTCAAATGAAAATAATTCTAGAGTTCTTCAATTGTTTATATTTTCATAGAAGTATACAAGATACAATTGAAGCAAAATCGATTTTGATTCACTCGAATCAATTCATGAACATTATAGACACGGTTTGCAAAAGATTGCATTCCTTAATATATAAATATATTAGTTCATGAACAATCCGATTTTAGAACATAACCTAATCAAATATGCAAACGGGTACGTATACCTAAGTATCCGGACTTAGTTTGGGTTCGCCAGTATGCGAACGTGTACGCATACCTTCCAAACTCAGTTGAATTTCCGGAACTTGGAACTCACGCCAGTACACATACCGATGTGCATACTAAGTTCCGGACTTTCATTAACCAACCAGTACGCATACGGGTATGCATACTATGGTTCCTGGGCTTGGAATAACTTGCAACAGTTAGCATACAAGTACGCATACTATGCTATATCCAATCATGGTTATTTGGTCTAAACTCTCATTTCAATCATTGAAACATTTTTTGGAAGATGACAATAGCTGTCTCACACAAACTATTAGCTTCAAAGAAATTTTCAAGTGATCGAATGATCAATACGAAACATTCCGAGTCTAAATCAAATGATTGTCTCACACAAATCATGTAAGATGTTACAAGGAGATTTTCACATGATCATCTTTTGACTTTTGTCAAGAATATAAGATGAATTTGGTTAAAGCGAGAGCTTACCAACACATATTTCGAGAAATATGTAAGCGAGTGAAACTCAGCTCGAAATATCAAATATGTATAATCGAAGTCTATATAGATATACGACTTTTGTCTCAGATATGAGATAGAGTACTATATAGACCTTTGAGTGATATATGAGTGCAAGTCTCCACATACCTTTTGTTGATGAAGTTCCACAAGCTCCCCTTAGTAGTTCTTCGTCTTCGGTCGATGAACGTCGTGAAGTATAATGCTCAACTACAATTACTATCCTAATCTGAGACTTAGCTATAAGTAGACTAGAAATCAAGACTTATAGTTTTGACAACTAAACTTGACAAACAAGCTTGAGATAGCAACACTTGCGAGTTCGACCGAGAAGTGCTCTAATAATATCTCTCTCTCTTGCGATTAGAACGTTTACAGAAATAAGTCTGTGAACCTAATCATAAAGAGATTACTTGGACGGTACCAAAGACCAATTGTCCAAAAATAAATCTAGTCGTATCCAACAAACTAGGTAGGATGTATCTACTAAGATTGATCAACGTACCACCTGTGATATTTCAATTATAAAGATAAAAAATATAATGCGGAAAAATAAATAACACATACACCAGAAGTTTTATTAACGAGGAAACCGCAAGTGCATAAAACCCCCGGGTCCTAGTTCAGATTGATCACCAAACTGTATTAAGCCGCTACAGACACTATCCTACTACCAATTAACTTCAGACTAGAATGTAGTTGATCCCTAAAAGGTATCCCACCGATTCAGGTACAGTCGCGCTCCTTATGCCTGTTGAATATATCCCCATCAGGATTCTCCGCGATTCCCTTAGATGACGTCACACCAACTAAGAGTTGCTTCAACTCAATTGAAGACTTTAAGCCAAATCTGACTCCCACAAATTAAGCCTATATGTGATTTACTTTTACAATCAAATAACTTGATCAAAGGCGTGGAAATCGATAGCAATAGTCAAAGTCTATCTAACCTCAAAATCCAGACTTTTGCAACCCGAAGTGCAGCCTAGATTATTATTCACCTCACGAGTATAAAACTTGTGTAATCAACAAAGTTTGAGACAAAGAAAACTTTGATGATTTCTATCTATCTTGTTTGATGGAGCAAGCTCTACAAACGATCAAGATTAGGATACTCAAGTTATCAAGGAAAGATAATCTGGATTTGGCTTCACGAATCCCTATGAAGACTTTGTAGTTGCTAAACCCTAAAAGGTTTAGGAAGAGGAAGACTCTAGATACAACTAGGACACACCAAAAAGCAGTGTCGGGATTAAAATATCTCAGTTGCTTGGAGTTCCCATTTTATAGACATTTAATGCATAAGTTGCTTTAGGTTTTGGAACCAAGCAAACAATATCCGCCGTTAGATGAATCTTTGAATCTGATTTACATAAGCAAGATATACACTCTGGTTAGGTGATACCGTAATCGAACCGTGTACAAAAACTATGTTCGACATGGTTAGCCGAAACTAGCCAGGTTTGAACTTGAAAGCTTAATCTTCATTTTCATGAACACACATGACATTAACTCTGAATCAGAAACATGTGATCAATTAAGTCTAGTGTTTTTAGAGAATTAATCAAATGTTAATTATCTCGTAGAAATAATTTAAACAGACTTGAAAATATAATCGACATGGTTAGTAGTTTTCCAAGGTACAAATGCCATTGCCGTTCGTGAGTCGGTTCAGTCGCAATATGCGTACCGGTTTATAAAATTTTAACCAAAATCAAAGTTCCGAAGTTCACATAACTTGTTAGGTTTGCGTATTAGTTTGGAAATTTTCCACCAAACTAAAGTTCCTTAGTTCACAGAACTTTTTAGGTTTACGTGCCAGTTTTGCAAACTGTAAGAATGTCACTGGTTCCGGAGTTCACAAAACTAAATCGGTTTGCATACCGGTTTGGAAACGCTTCGAGTTCAGGAACATAAAACTGTTTTGTACCAGTTTGGATACTCACCCTGGTTCCGTAACTACAGTTCAAGAATGGTCGATCCGGTTCACGAGTTAAACAGATTTTCATATGATGTGCATTAGAATATGTGTATCACAAATCTATAAGTCGATATATATATAGCTACTCCATTACGTGTACGAGTACATGTAATACGGGTTTAGACGTGTAAAATTTTTTCCAGTTTGTAAGACTAATACCACAGTCTTGTATCCGAATCTATAGTAGGTCTATATTTCTCTATAAATCGGTTCGAAATATTCCCCAATAACATCAATGACACATACCACTGTTCCAGGCTATTTTCGAACAATACATCTTGAATCATGATTTTGATTACGAACAATAAATTGTCATTAACCGAACATCAAGCATGAAAAAATGTTCATTAATCTTAGTCGTTATATATTGAGAAATCTGCTAACTTGATTAGTTCTCGGCTCGAAATTCTTGTCTATGCATACTAGTCTAATTAGTTATGCGACATCGTCTCAAATGATAAAAAGTGAATATAACTTGAGATGCAGGTAGTTCAGTCTTCACTTACCTTATGTTGATGAAGTTCTCCAAAAGATTCGATTGATCTTCGCCTCCAAACGGTAGAACACAATAATGACTGCCGTGATCCATTGTTTCTAAACTACATTTCTATCCTAGTCCGAGACTTAACTAATTAGACTAGAAATCAAGATATAGTTTTGAAAACTAAATTTGACAAAAATATTAAGATAGAAACACTCGTGAGTTCGACATAGCAATGCTCTAACAATAATTCATTATTCGGCCTAGTAAAGTGGATGGCACATGGATCATTGAGATGAAATAGTTGTGTATGAGTATTGGCATGAATTTACTCTATATTAAGAGTTAATTTTAGTAAATGGCATGGCCAAGTCGAGTTCAGCATACTAAGACTTCCACCATTATTCACAATAGAATCACTAGACCACGACTCATACCGTTCAATGGTAAATAATCATAAATATGATTAGGAGCTGGGTAAGGTATATTGTTGTTTAATTCATTCGTTGCAACACTCTCCCTATTAAGTGTTGAATCAAGTTGGTCAATTTTATGCTGCATGTCCTTTTATTGATCTAAAGTTTTCATAAAACTAGAGTGGAGATAAATAAAATTATAACTGTCCCACCTTTTTTGTGGTTGTTGACGTACAGACCCACTATAAGGTTGTTGGTAAGAAAAAATCACCAAAATATTCATGAGGAAATCGGTCAAAACCAAATGATTGATTCTGACTGTATTCCATGGATGGATGGAAGTTATCAAAATATTGAGAATTATAACTAAACTGATTACCATCATAATATGCCCGATCTTGTGCAGCATACATGTTATTTACGTGTGGAAACAAAGAGTAGAAAAATTTCAACCAAAATAAAAATAAAAGTGATGTACAAAACCTATTTGAGAATCTACCTTCGCTTTTGACGGATGACGAATTCCACCAGTGAGTTGTCTCCACCATGAAAACCTAAAAACCTGAAAAACACTAAAAGAAAAATATAAAATATAACAAAAACAATTGCCTACTGCTCCTCGGCAGTGGCGCCAAAATTTGGTGTGTGTCTTTTGCGCAACAAATTAGTTTAGATATTTCCTACTAATACTAACAAGTAGTATAGCAGTAACAAGGATCGCTCCTACGAGGAGCTGTGTAATTGTTATTTGTTTTTGACTTCTTTCGTAATCAAAGAGGGTAGTGATGAAATAAACTAAACTATACTAATTAAAACAAAGGAAATAATAGTTGATATCAACGATAAATCTCCCATCACCAAACATGCTCATCAATCGATTCGAGTTAACATTCGATCCTTCTCATACCAATAACCCTAAAGCATCCTATCACAGGCTTACTCCAACAGAAATCCTCAAAGGTGCAAGAGCCACTCTTTGAATCCTTCAAAATGAATAACTTGGCATACGAGACACTCAAGTTTAACCTAATGAAAACAGTGATCTTCGTGAGTTGAGGTTATCCTAAGCAATCCGGCACAAGAGACATACAGATTTAACTTAGGTTAAGCTTCTACACATAATCGCATGGCAACATCCCGTCATTAACAAGTGAATTGTGTAGTTGAGCTTTAGACATCACGGAGTTCACTAATTAAGAAGAAGATCTATTGAAGAGCTTGGAAGAACTTCATCAACAAAAGGTATGTGGAGACTAAAACTTATCTATTACTCAGAAGTCTATTTTATTTTATCTTCTAATGAGACTAAGTCGTATAGCTATATAGACTTTTACATTATAGACAATTGAAATTTCGAGCCGAGTTTATTTCGTTTATATATTTTTCGAAATATGTGTTGGAAGCTTTTAGCTTTAGCTAAAATTCATCATCTACTTGACGAGTTTAGTTGCAGATAATTTATTTGTTGGAAACTAAATATTATGTCAAGATGATCATATGAAAATCACCCTGGACATCTTACATGATTTGTGTGAGAGAATCATTTGATGTTAACTTGGGAAGTTTCGTACTGATAGATTAATCACTTGAAAATTACTTAAAGCTAGTGGTATGTGTAAGATTACCATTTTTGTCTTCTAAGGATGTTTCAATGATTACATGAGAGTTTAGAACGAATACCAATGCCTGGATACAACACAATATGTATACTTTGTATGTGCAATGTGAAGCTCTAGTTCAGGTCTGGAACTCCTGTTTGTAAACATAGTTTGCAAACGGGTTTACCTGTGAAAAGGTCCGGAGCTATTGTTCGCGTACTTTGTTTGCGAACGTCTAGACAAGGCTGAGTCTGGAACTGTTGTTCGTGTACTCTGTTTGTGAACGGCACAGCAAGGCCAAAGTCCGGAACTGTGCACAGTGGTTAGGTTCGAAAATCGGTAAGTATGAAATAAATACTCATGAACTCAGGTTCGTTTGCGAACTAAAGTCCCTTGAACTTTAATGAAATAAGTATTAGAGCATTGCTCGGTCGAACTCGCAAGCGTTTCTATCTCAAGCTTGTTTGTCAAGTTTTGTTGATCAAAAATATAAGTCTTGATTTATAGTTTCTAGTCTACTTATATCTATGTCTCGGATTAGGATATAATGTGTAGTTGAGCTTTAGACTTCACGGCGTTCATTGATAGGTGTTGTAAACACCTTGATATTTATCTATTGTTTATGCTTTCTTCGCGAGTTTTCTTGTAAATTATGTATCTTATGTTTGTTTTTGAGTTATTTAGGTGCTCTGGAGTCATTATGAACAAAAGAAGAAGAAATTAGCCATTTGGAGCGAAAAGGAGCACAAATGCCAATTCACATGCGAGTTATACTTGGAGCGGGTTAAGGTGCACAAGAAGGAGGTGAACTAGGCTGTCGGTTCTCTGAGACTGACAAGCCAAGTATCACTGTGGTGGCCTTTATCTTAAGTGGGGTGCTTGTATCAACTTCCATCATTACCTATACCTAAAATTTAGAGAAGAAATCATTAGTTCTTCTTCTTTACCGTCCTGTCTGATGGCGGCAACAATATTCAGAGAAAAAGGGAGATTCAGAGTGAATTCAAGAACCTGTGTAGCTGGAGGAATGATTTCTTCCAATGATTCATGACTAGAAGAACATTCAGAGAAGAAGGTTAGAGGATATCTGAAAACGATTTATATGTATGCTGCTAATGGAGAAATTCATGGGTTCTAGGTTGAAATAAGAAGAAATTGCAGATTCGGAAGGGTTAATAAGGTTGTTTTTGCAATGGGTTAGATCAGGTTTTCGTAATAAAAAGGATTTCAATTCTTCCCCAAATCAGAAGAATGAGGGTTTAAGAAAGGAAATGAAGATTTAAAGATGGGGTTGGTTCAGATTCAACGGATTTTGAAGTTAGGGTTTCTCCTAAGTGATTCATGGTGGTTCTGATGGGTTTTTGAGATCGAACTGAAAGAAGGAAGAAATCAGGGTTTGAAATGGTGAAATTGGGAGAAGAACTGGTAGTGAAATTGATCGATTCTGAGATGGGTTTGTTACTGAGCTAAAAGGGAAACATTGGATCTGTTTTAGGGGTCTGGAGTTGCTGCTGTTGTCTCAGGTGGTGAAGCTATAATGATTGAGTTACAGGTTAGGGTTCAAATTTTAGCTCAAGGATTAGATGTGATGTAATGGTGATGAACTAAAATGGGCTTGTTGATGCTGCTAAGAAGATGGTGGTTCTGCTGTCATACAGGGAGAGTTGGAACAGCTATTGATGGTGATGAGTTATGATGGGCTGAGTTGCCTGGGAAAAGTTGTTTATGTGTGGTGCAGTAATGGAAATGAAGTGCAGGTACTGGTGATAATGAGGTTGCAGTTCAGTGAGGTGGTCATGAGCTTGTGATTGTTTTGGTGTTGTGGGTTTCAAGAGCTGAACTGGTGGTGGTATGAGCCAGAGCTACTACTGCAATGGTTTAGCTGGCTGATGGCTGTGCTGCTGGTGCCATTGGCAAGGTCACAATGGCAGTGACTGGAGAAGAACAAGGAGAGGTTGCAGTCAAGTCTGGGATGTTATGAGATGAATTGAGCTGGAATTGCAGTTTAAATGATTAATGGGTAATTGAATTGCAGGTGAGATTGAGTTGTTGCAAGAACAAGGGATGAAGAAGCTGCTGCCTTGAGGAGGTTAAGTAAGTCAGATGATGGCCTTGAACTGGAGCTGGTGGTGTGCTGAGTGATTGAAGCAAAGCTGCTTATTGCAACTGAGTTGGCATGACAGGCAGAGAAGAAATGGTTGAGCTGCTGTGATAAGAAGATGGGTTTCATTTGTTGAGTACCAGGATGAAAGAACAAGGTCTCGAATGCTGGGTGTTGGTTAAGGAGTTATCTGGTGGATGATGTTGGTGCTGTTGCTTTGAGTTGTGAAGCTATGGAGTCGCAGTTCCACCTAGAGGAGTTAAACCGTTATTGATGGTGGATTTTCATTTAAGGTTAAAATTGTAAAAGCCGAATATTATGTGCCGACATCTTGTAAAAGATAAAGCCATTAATAAGTGTTGATACTCCTCACTTAATTCACCTAGAATGGAGCATGTGTCAACAATCCCATTCTCAGGAATACACGAAATTCATCCAGGTTGGAGCATGTAGCAACAATCCCATATACCCCCCGTGAATTTCTAACATTATTAATTAATGCGCAATCAGCCTTGTATTTCCTGTACTCATTATCACTGCGGCATGACGACTGAGTGTTGCTCTTACAGAGCAACACGAACCTCCAAGCATTATAATGAAACCATGTACGAAATACTCGCACAGGCTGACTCTCGGTGTGTTATACTAGCCCGATTGAGCCCCTCTCAAAAGTGTTATGCTAGCCTGACAGCATCCGACCGACCAGACAACCGGATATGATCACAGTCATCCAACTCCACAAGCATGATTGGATGACCCAGATCAATTCCATCACCCCCAGCAGGTATGGAATATCCACCGCCGAACCAACGTGGACCCCGCATGGTCGGCCTCCCCAAAATATTGGCCTAGCTTACAAAAACGCCCAAACCAGAAAGTATGGACGGAAAACCTAAATTAGGGTTTGCGGCATATTACATGTGTCGCAAAATGGTCTCAACCATCCATCTTTGCGGTATAGATGGAGGGTGTAGATGTAGATTCAAAGGGCCTGAGCATGTCAACACAATCACCATGGGCCCGCCTACATACTCGACCAATCGGTCAAGACCAACCATGGTTGGTCATTCCACCGTGCGCCCGAACATAGCATGACGCACGGCCGTAAAACCCAAAAATTAGGGTTTTGAGCATCACGAGCGTCCATCTTCTCCGCACGAATGGAGGGTCCAAGATTAGATTAAGCAGGTCCGGTCATACCAAAGATGACCACCGTGGACCCATCTAACCCCTCACCCGATCGGCCAAGGCATATCATGCCTGGTTATTCCAAGACGCGCGCTCAAACTAGCGTGGTCACACCTCCCAAATCGCAAACTGATCTCGACCGCTCAACTTCGCCGGACGATTTGAGTGGCCCAGATCACGTTTTCATGGGATATTCAGGTATAAGCGTGAACACCAGCCTACCACCTTCATTCTGCACCGATCGGCCAAGACCGACCAAGATTGGTCACCTTGGAACGTGCGCCCGAAGTGGCATGACGCGCGGCTCTTGCGGCACAAGTTTACTGTCACAAATTGATCTCGACCACTCAACTTCACCGGACGAATTGAGTGGCCCAGATCATACTTTTGTGAGATAATGGGTATAGGCGCCTACACCGTCATGCCGTCTACACGCATGTACGATCGGCCTGGCAAAGTCATATCCTGCTGGGATTCGACCAGGTTGAAGAGGGATGCTTGCGCACCTCTTCTAAAACCTTAATTCCACCAACGGTCGCAGATGAGTATCTCAAAGATCATCTCGTCCTTCCAACTTCACCGGCTTGGTTATACAACCCTGGTCAGGAGTTAACTGGTCAGTGAGACGTCATGGTGATCACCACCCGTCACCCTACCACACCATGATGCAGTACCTGCATAAAATACACATGATACTTCATAAGTATCAACTTCCTGAATAACACAGTTATTCAATTTAGCATTACATGCTACCTTTTGTGGGTCCCACGATCCACACACTCGAGACATCAATCATGTCACAAACTGGGGATACATACTGGGGTATTGGTCTGGCGGTTTACATGTGCAACGCGCCATCACAAGAACGTGTCGAAGTCATGGACGGTTAGAGATGACGGAGAAGTGGGCAAGACCGGTCGGTGTAACACCAACACACACCTCCACTACTCCATCACCCACTTCTCCACTTCCCACGAGAGACATGAATAAGGCTCAAATGACTTGTATAAATAGATTCTCCTACCTATTTTCCAACACAGGAGAAAACAGAGACAAGAGAAACAAAACAAGTCCGCATAACGAGAGGCAAGTGTTTATACAATCGTATTCAAACACCGGAACTGATTGCTTACTCCTGCAAGCCAGTTCAGTTTTCTGATACAATTGCGGAGGGATTCCGTGGAGCAATTGTGTGTAAAAACAACGCTAGAAAGTGGACCAAGCGAACCGAGTTTAACTACTAGTACTAAACCTAAATTCATAGATCTTAATGCATTCAGGAATTACATCTTGTAAGCGAACCTCAAGGTGGTTCTTTTTGAATAGAATCTGATAACTAAGCGGACTTGTTACTCAGTGAAATATGGGATTTTGGGGCTAGCTAAGCGGACCTGCTATCCTACGGTTGGTGATAATCTGTGACTAATAACAAGTAGAAAAGAACATAACTTGATTCATTGTTTTGCAACGAAGAAGGATTCCTTGATCTTGTCTCTCTTATTGCTTTCAACTTTATCTTTTAATTGCTTTGTTTATTTTCTTTTGCGTTATACATCCCCCCTTTTTGTGACAATTTTTACAACTAGAATCTCTTGCTCCTCGTGGGAACGCACTTGACTTCCATTATATTATTTTTAATTGAGTGGAAATATTAATTAATTTGATTGCACCTACGACACGCATCAGATATTAGAAGTAAGATCAGAACACGCAACTACAGAGAAAATAGTTGGGTCTGGCTTCACAATCCCAATGAAAACTTTAAGTCGTTAACCTACAGGGTCTCGCGACAAACCTTAGGTTAAAGGAGAATCGACTCTAGCTTATACAACTAGTATCACACAAGAGGTGTGGGGATTAGGTTTCCTTGTTGCTAGAGTTCTCCTTTATATAGTTTTCAAATCAGGGTTTGCAATCTAAGTTACCTTGGTAACAAAGCATTCAATATTCACCATTAGATGAAAACCTGATTAGATTCAAGCTAGTATCTTTCAACCGTTAGATCGAACTTAGCTTGTTATACACAAATGAAATGCACCTTCATTTAGGTTTATGTAACCGTACCTAAACGTGTACACCACGTTGTCTCAACCGTAGTTAACAGAGGTTATCTATATGAACACTCTCATATCAACCTTAGTTATCTTAACCATAACTAGTTCAAATGACTCAAATGAAACTAGTTAAAGAGTTGTTCAATTGCTATATTCTCATAGAAGTATACAAGAACACAATCGAAGCAAAATCGGTTTGATTCACTCGAATCAATTCATGAACATTATAGCCACGGTTTGCAAAGAATGCATTCCTTAATATATAAATATATTAGTTCATGTATCAACCGATTTTAGAACTTTAATCACTGAAGTATGCAAACGGGTATGCATACTTAAGTAGCAGGTCTGAGTATGGGTTAGTCAGTATGCGAATATGTACGCATACTTAAGTACACTTCCAAAACCCAACAGAAATTCCCGGACCTATACCTCACGCAAGTATGCGTACCGGTATGTGTACTTGGTACACGTAATTTCACAACTTCAAGTACGCATACGAGTATGCATACTTTAGTTCCGGTCATGGATCACATACATGCAAGAATGCACACTATGTTTATAATCCAATAGTTCTAAACTCTTATTTCAATCATTCAAACTTTCTTAGAGGATTACAATAGCCGTTTTCACACACTATTAGCATCAAAGAAATTTTCAAGTTATTGAAATAATCATAACGAAACATTCCAAGTCTACATCAAATGATTGTATCACACAAACCATGTAAGATGTTACTCGGCGATTTTCACATGATCATCTTTTGACTTTCACAAGAATATAAGATGAACTTGGTTGAAGCGAAAGCTTACTAACACATAATTCGAGAAATATGTAAAGTTTAGTTAATCTCAGCTCGAAATCTCAAATGTGTATAATCGACAACTATATAGTAATACGACTTTTTTCTCAATATAAGAGATAGAGTAGAAATTTACTTTCCAAGTGATAGATGAGTTTTAGTCTCCACATACCTTTTGTTGATGAAGTTCCACAAGCTCTCCTTAGTAGTTCTTCGTCTTCAATTGATGAACGCCGTGAAGTCTAATGCTCAACCACACAATCTATCCTAGTATGAGACATCACTATAAGTAGACTAGAAATCAAGATTTATAGTTTTGATCACTAACATTGACAAACAAGCTTGAGACAGTAACACTTGCGAGTTCGACCGAGCAGTGCTCTAACAATCTCCCCCTTTATCAATTTTAGTGACAAAACTATCAATACATATGGATTACAAAATAAATAAACTTTGTAGCTTCTCATCCAAATGCTTAATCTCCTTGGTTTTTCAACATTACTCGAAATCTTCGTCACTTCCAAGTACTCCAATGATTCCAAATGTGTTCAACTCAGCATCAAAGTTGTTGAAGATCCGTATAAATAACAATGAGAAAACAGTTGCTCTCACTCATTGCTATACAGTGTCATAGTATCATTACACAACATTAAAGTTCAATTGTATCACAACTTTGACAACAATACTATGGTGATATGTATCACTCCCCATTAGTTAATACTTCATCCCACAATGAAAACCACTCCACCTTACATAATGATCCGTAAACCATATGTATTTGTAGTGTGAACTACACATTAATTCTCCCCATTTTTGTCAACAAAAATTGGCAAAGGTACGAAAATTAGTGGGATCCTTATGAAATTTCCATAGAGATACTTCATGACCAAAAGAGAACAACATATCAACTTGTTTAGATGCAATCATATAGTCGAAACTAAATGCATTAATCAAGGAGTTTATAAAGATACAAGATAACCCTTACAATATTCCACAGCCGCACTCCACACAAAGATTTGGCAATTAAGCACAAGTTCAATTAAGAACTCTCCCCCATAAAATGTCATTCCCGACAACAAGAGCGACCTTACTTTTACAAGAAAATAAGGATTTCTTTGGACATTAACAAATCACATGAGACATGAATTTGTATCCAAAGATATCAATTGATCTACCACAAGGAAAATGATCAATTCAATTGGCCATGCTCAACATATGAGAACTTACGGAGCAACACAGTATATACACAAAGATGTGGATCAGGGAAAGACCAATAATGCGGAATAATCAAAGATTCATTCTATTTTTCATTACTATTTGCACAATGACATATAATAGACTTAATCTTTGTAAACAAAAGTTCATCCTTTCTTCCATCAATATTTGCATAATGACATAAAAGGCTTAACTTTTGTAGTCAAAAGTTCATTCTATCTTTTATCAATACTTTCATACCCACATATAATAGAGATAACTTTTAAACAAATATGGGACAGTCAAGGTTCACGGACGTAAACAACATATCCCATAATAATTTGCAATATATAAAACCATAAAGATTAATACTGCAAAAATCATCTTCCAAATCAACTTTAGAATTTAAATTAATAAATCTAAAAACATTGCAAGATGAAAGACGTTGGCAATAGCTATGTGTACTCATAGTAATGGTTATTCCAAACCCTAGTTATCCTTTTTAAAACACAAGAATAAATTCTCATAAGATGTTTCCTAGACAATCATTAAAAGAAAAACTAAAAACAAAAACGATCACAAGTAAAAATCAATGTTCACGTGCGCAAGCTTCATGAGTTTCAAGACCTTCCAGCTTGTGACAGATGGAATCGACTGCATCTTTGGACAAGATATTTTTCTTGAGATGATCCTTAACATGTCATGAGAGCAAGGACAGAGTTAACCTTTTTCAACTCAGTTCTTAACATATCAAGATTTTTTAAGGTATCTACAAGAAGCAGTTTTGCATCATTGAACTGACCAATAAAATCTTGAACAACTTCAGCAGAAATCTCTTCATTATCCTCAATGTCTGAACAATTATCAGAAGATTGGGTAGAGGTGTCATCAACTTCCACAAGAGTTCTTTTCTCCTCTTTTTCGAAACCACAACCCTTTTCAAGAAAACCTTTTGCAAAGATACAAGTTCCCGAAGGAGATGCCATTCTTGACAGGAAAAATAACCTGGAGTAAGCGTACTCAAGCAAAATATTTTGGTATTCAAATGGTTTCTCAAGGAACCAGAGTTTAGGGTTTCCAAAGTTAGTCCGTGACAAGTAACGTGGGTACCCGTACGAAAACAATCTTGACCCATAGCTAGAAAATACCCAAGGGTGAACAATGGAAAACAGGAAAATTGTTTTTTCAACAATGTTTTGCTACGTGACAAATTTCACAACTTTTATCTCAATAAATTTTACATTCTCATCAGAGAAAAATTTAGAGCATAAGAGTAGCATTTTGACATACCAAAATTTCAAGAAAAAATTTAAAATCAAAAAGTTTCGTTCAAAACAGAGTACAAATACTTATGCAAAAATGTTTGTGAATGATAATCTAGCTAAAAATGATAAGAAAATAGCCAACAATCAGAAGAACATTTTGCCATCAAGTATACCTGACCATATCTCACTCAACCAGGATTTTTGTGAGTGAGATTTCAACCTTGTGATCAATTAGCACAAGTATGAGCCTTGAGCTCATCAAATGAACGTTGTTTTCGGTAAAACCTCTTTCTCCTGAACTTTAGAGGAAAACCATTATGATGTGAAAAGTTATCATAAAATTTACTATCATCAAAATACGACGCATAGTTTTTGTTCTTACCTGAGGAAATGCTAGAGGGAATTGACATCATGTTAATAATTTCTTTACAACCTTCAATTATCCTTTTTATGTTGTCTTCCATCTCTCCATTTTTGCTTCCTTCTTCTGGTACCTTTTTCACATCTTGAACAACATTATCTCCCTTTTTGATAGAAGAAGATCCTTGAGCTCTTCTTGAACGGAAAGGTTTAGGAAGACTGTTACGCATTTGAACATTTGAGGAACACATCGAACTGACTTTCCTGCTGGGGTACACAAAGTGAGTACTAAAACCAATTGGTTTAGACATACGAATGTCAGTTACACCTTTGAAAATTAAATCTAAGGTGTGTTGGAGACGATCAATAGAATTGTCATTCAACCTAGATTTCCTCTTTTGTTCACCATGTCCTTTTGAATCATAAAAGAGACACACCTTCTTATCACATGAGTGATTAGACAGAACAGTCTTAATACCATCGTTGGGAGATATCTTCCTTCCATGTGATGTGAATATTCCTTGATTAGAGGAAGACACGGGCACATATTTTTCAACAGGAAGGGATTTCGATTTTGCTCTGGAACAGAAATTTTTCCAGTTAAATCAGAAGCAGTTGGTATAGTGGACTCTTTGGAACATTCTTGAATAGATAATTTACTCAAAAGAAGTTCAGTTTCCAAAGCATCCTCCTTGAGTTTTTCCTCAAGCTGAGTTCGTGAAAAACATACTGAGGCGTTTTCCTCACGAAAGACCTTTAGAAGAGAGTCACGCTCATTTACCATACCAACAAGGACATTGAATTTGTGTTTCAACCAGTTGACATCATCATCCTGGATTCAAATGAGCTTTAGAATCACTGCATTGTCTTTGGCTGCTTCCCTTTCAACTTCAGAGTCAGACTCGTCAGTAAGGTAAACCGGGCCACACTTGTCAATGGAAGTCTGTTTCGTTGGAACACTAGGTTCGTCTATATTCGAGATTGACAAATCTTTCATAGAAACAGACCTTTTATTTCTGGTGATGAGTTTATCAGAGCTAACTCTTCTGTCCATATTCAGATCGCTACAAACACAGACTTATAATGTCTTTAACGTGTTTGCCTGCTCTGATACCAATTGAAAAAGCGGGGGTACAACAACCACACCCAATATTTCTTTTGGCAATCTGAATAGACAAACTCCAATATACTTTCAAGAGAATCAACTAGACAGTCAGACTCAATCTAGAGAAAAGTATATCAAAGAGTTTTATATCTTTATCTCTCAATTCAATTCTGCAATCATCAAATTGGAATTTGCGAGCCCGATTGAATATAAGAGAAATAACTTGAACGGTACCAAAGACCAATGTTCAAGAATCAATCAATTTCAATTAACAACCAAGGTTGGATTTACCAATTGATCGATTCAACGCACAACCTATGATATTTCAATTATATAACAAAATATAATGCGGAAAAGAAATAACACAGACACCAGAATTTTGTTAACGAGAAAAACCGCAAATGCAGAAAAACCCCGGGACCTAGTCCAGTTTTAAACACCATACTGTATTAAGCCTCTACAGACGCTAGCCTACTACTAATGAACTTCAGACTGGACTGTAGTTGAACCCTAATCAATATCACACCAATTCAAGGTACAGTTGCGCTCCTTACGTCTCTGATCCCAGTAGGATACTATGTACTTGATTCCCTTAGATGATCTCACCCACAACCAAGAGTTGCTACGACCCAAAGTTGAAGACTTGATAAACAAATCTGTCTCACACAGAAAAGTCTATTGGAATAGATAAATCTGTCTCCCACGGAAATACCTACGAGTTGTGTTCCGTCTTTTGATAAATCAAGGTGCACATGAACCAATTGATAAACCGGACTTATATTCCCGAAAAAAAACCTAGTATTATAAATCACCTCACAATAATCTTAACCGTATGGTAGCGAAACAAGATATTGTGGAATCACAAACGATGAGACGAAGATGTTTGTGACTACTTTTAATCTTACCTATCGGAGATAAATCTCAAGCAAATCTTAGCAAAGATAATGCTCAATCACGATAATAGAAGTAATATTAGAACACGCAACTACAGAGAAAATAGTTGGGTATGGCTTCACAATCCCAATTAAGTCTTTAAGGAGTTAACCTACAGGGTCTCGTGAAAAACCTAAGGTTAAAGGAGAATCGATTCTAGCTTATACAACTAGTATCACACAAGAGGTGTGGGGATTAGGTTTCCCAGTTGATAGAGTTCTCCTTTATATAGTTTTCAAATCAGGGTTTGCAATCTAAGTTACCTTGGTAACAAAGCATTCAATATTCACCGTTAGATGAAAACTTGATTAGATTCAAGCTAATATCTTTCAAGAGTTAGATCGAACTTAGCTTGTTATACACAAATGAAATGGACCTTCATTTAGGTTTATGTAACCGTACTTAAATGTGTACACCATGTTGGCTCAACCGAATTTAGCTATATGAACACTCTCATATCAACCTTATTCATCTTAACCATAACTATTTCAACTGACTCAAATGTCCATAGTTAAAGAGTTGTTCAATTGCTATAATAAAAGTATACAAGAACACAATCGAAGCAAAATCATTTTGATTCACTCAAATTAATTCACGAACATTATAGCCAAGGTTTGCAAACAATGCATTCCTTGATATATAAATATATTAGTTCATGTACCAACCAATTTTAGAACTTTAACCACTCAAGTATGCAAACCGGTACGCATACTTAAGAAGCCGGTCTGAGTATGGGTTTGCCAGTATGCGAACATGTACGCATACTTAAGTACACTTCCAAAACCCAGCAAAAATTCTCGGACCTATACCTCACGCAAGTACGCGTACCGGTATGTGTACTTGGTACACGGAATTTCACAACTTCAAGTATGCATACGGATATGCATACTTTAGTTTCAGTCATGGATCACATACATGCAAGAATGCACACTATGTTTATAATCCAATAGTTCTAAACTCTTATTTCAATCATTGAAACTTTCTTAGAGGATGACAATAGCCATTTTCACACAATATTAGCATCAAAGAAATTTCAAGTTATTGAAATAATCATAACGAAACATTCCAAGGCTACATCAAATGATTGTATCACACAAACCATGTAAGATGTTACTCAGCGATTTTCACATGATCATCTTTTGACTTTCGTCAAGAATATAAGATGAACTTGGTTGAAGTGAAAGCTTACCAAAACATATTTCGAGAAATATGTAAGCGAGTTAATCTCAGCTCGAAATCTCAAATGTGTATAATTGACAACTATATAGTAATACGACCTTTGTCTCAATATAGGAGATATAGTAGAAATAGACTTTCCAAGTGATAGATGAGTTTTAGTCTCCACATACCTTTTGTTGATGAATTTCTACAAGCTCTCCTTAGTAGATTTTCGTCTTCAGTTGATGAACGCCGTGAAGTCTAATGCTCAACTACACAATCTATCATAGTTCGAGACATCACTATAAGTAGACTAGAAATCAAGACTTATAGTTTTGATCACTAACATTGACAAACAAGCTTGAGATAGCAACGCTTGCGAGTTCGACTGAGTAGTGCTCTAACAATAATGACCAAGGTAGTTTAGACACCAAGAAATTTTCAAAACCGAAAATACGAAAGATATGCAATAAATACCAAATTCGGTTTGTCACTAAATTCCAACTATTGCCCAACTAATAGACTGAAATCTCTCGTGGATGACAACTCAATATTATTTAGCATACAAGTATACCTTATTAATATATTATCCAGAGATTTTTTTTTTATTACTGGGAAATTAAAGACATATAAATTCTGAAAAACAAAAGAGATATTATGAAATATTTCTGTTTGGGATCTCACCTTTAGTATCAAGGGAAATGCTTGAACATTCAGTAACAAGAGTTTAATATGTGTTCAAAATATTATGTCGACATTAATAAACTTCACATGTCAACCAAAACATATTCCGATAGATATGCAAACCCTAAAGTAATATACAAATCGGAAATACGTTTTACGACTGGTTAACCTATTAGGGATCGGTTCTGCAATAGTTCCCAAGTTAGGGATCAGTCATGTTATAGATCCATGGGACATATCCTAATATAGATCCTTGTTTAAGGGATCGATCCTATAATAAATCCTTTGGTTCCTTTCAACTACGAAATAAGTTTCACAAGTATACTTCCTAAAACTCATGTAATTAATCATAATTTCTAGGCATGAAATCAATTCAAAGTTCAACACACTAAACTAGTAACAAATAACCAAATAGTGTTATGTCGTAATTATGAAGTTCAAAAGATAAACACTATACTTCGTAATCCAATATATAAAACTTGTGTGAAATAGCTAGTATATACTTCCTTGACAGTTTGATCATAATGTAATTATCAAGTCACCAATACTAGAGATATATAAGTATAACATCGTATTTATGTTTTTAATATAAACGACTTAAAAGTAAAGTAGATACAAATGTAAACAAGTGAACTTTGTATTACTAACCTAAAACAGAAGGATGATGCGTACATTGATGTCGATACATCTTCAGGTTCTTCAGAGTAATACGAGTTTGTCTCAACATTTCTAATGTTCTTAATCTAACCTAACGAATTGACTTCAGTAATCTAATCAAGCAACTTCGAGTTTTGGAACTAAAATATGACAACCAAACTTGACATACGAATGGTTGGTGGGTTCAACCGAGCAGTGATCTTACAAAGAATGAGTTCCACGAGATTTTATTGCTGAACTTGTTTTTTGCAATCTTGTTAGAGCACTGCTCGGTTGAACTCGCAAGCGTTCCTATATCAAGCTTGTTTGTCAAGTTTAGTTGTCAAAACTATAAGTCTTGATTTCTAGTCTACTTATAGCTATGTCTCAGATTAGGATAGAATGTGTAGTTGAGCTTTAGACTTCACGGTATTCATCGATTAAAGACAACGAACTACTAAGGGGAGCTTGTGGAACTTCATCAACAAAACTCATCTATCACTCAGAAGTCTATTTTATTCTATCTCTTATTGAGACAAAGTCCTATAGCTATATACAAACTTTACATTATACACATTTGATATTGCGAGTTGAGTTTAACTCGCTTATATCTTTCTCGAAATATGTGTTGGAAAGATTTTTGCTTTAACTACGTTCATCATCATTCTTGACGAAAGTCAAAAGATTATCATGTGAAAATCACTTGGTAACATCTTACATGATTTGTGAGACAGTCATTTGATGTAGACTCGGAATGTTTCGTATTGATCATTCGATCACTTGAAAAATTGTTTATAAGCTAATAGTTTGTGTGAGACGGCTATTGACGTCTTGTAAGAATGTTTCAATGATTGAAATGAAAGTTAAGAGCTAAAATCCATGTATTATCAAGTCACCAATACTAGAGATATATAAGTATAACATCTTATTTATGTTTTTAATGTAAACGACTTAAAAGTAAAGTAGATTCAAATGTAAACAAGTGAACTTTGTATTACTAACCAAAAACATAAGGATGATGCGTACATTGATGTCGATACGTCTTCAGGTTCTTCAGAGTAATACGAGTTTGTCTCAACATTTCTAATGTTCTTAATCTAACCTAATGAAGTTGACTTCAGTAATCTAATCAAGCAACTTCTAGTTTTGGAACTAAAATATGACAACCAAACTTGACATACCAACGCTTGGTGGGTTCAACCGAGAAGTGATCTTATAAAGAATGAGTTCCACGAGATTTTATTGCTGAAATTGTTTTTTGCCATCTTGTTAGAGCACTGCTCGGTCGAACTCGCAAGCATTTCTATCTCAAGCTTGTTTGTCAAGTTTATTTGTCAAAACTATAAGTCTTGATTTCTAGTCTACTTATAGCCATGTCTCAGATTACGATAGAATTTTTAGTTGAGCTTTAGACATCACGGCGTTCATCGATTAAAGACAAAGTACTACTAATGGGAGCTTGTGGAACTTTATCAACAAAAGGTATGAGGAGACTTAAACTCATCTATCACTCAGAAGTCTATTTTTTTCTATCTCCTATTGAGACAAAGTCCTATAGCTATATACAAACTTTACATTATACACATTTGATATTTCGAGTTGAGTTTAACTCGCTTATATATTTCTCGAAATATGTGTTGGAAAGATTTTTACTTTAACTACGTTCATCATCATTCTTGACGAAAGTCAAAAGATTATCATGTGAAAATCACTTGGTAACATCTTACATGATTTGTGTGAGACAACATTTGATGTAGACTCGGAATGTTTCGTATTGATCATTCGATCACTTGAAAAATTGTTTATAAGCTAATAGTTTGTGTGAGACGGCTATTGACGTCTTCTAAGAATGTTTCAATAATTGAAATGAGAGTTAAGAGATAAAATCCATGTCTGGATACATTACGGTTTGTGTACTTAGTGTACGAACTGGTTTTGACGGAATTCAGGACCAGAAGTTTGCATTCCCGTTCGCAAACTTATTCAGCTGTTTAAGTCAGGGTACTTAAGTTTGCATACCCGTTCACAAAATGATTTAATTGTTGAAGTTCGGGAACCAAGTTTGCGTACCCGTTCGCAAACGGTTTCAGCTGAGTTCGGTACGGAGCTAAAGTTTGTGTACCCGTATGCAAATTGTCGGCTTGTGACCAATGTCCGGAACTTAATTAAGTTTGCATACCCGTTTGCAAACTTAAGTGATTCAATTTCTTAAATAGGTTAAATATGATTTCATACTCATGAAAAAATACATTTATATATTAAGGAATACAATCTTTGCAAACCGTGGCTAAATTGTTCATGAACTGATTCTTTTGAATCAATCTGATTTTGCTTCAATTATGTGTTGTTACTCCATGAGTAACACAATTAGATTCATTTGATTATTATCAATTGATCTAGAGTGTTAAGATGAACATGGTTAATACAAAAGTATTCATATGGCTAACTTCGGTTAAATGTTATTTAGACAACTCAATATACACGTTTAGGTACGGTTACTCATATCTATATGAAAGTATATTTCATTTGTGTGTAACAATCTAAGTTCATC
>JAJJWW010002067.1:0-55147 GCA_023531295.1 Papaver armeniacum | reverse complement strand
TATGTATCTTATGTTTGTTTTTGAGTGTTTAGGTACTTTGGAGTCATTTGGAACAAAAGAAGGAGAAAAGGCGTCAATTCTCACGTGCACTGCTATTGAGAGCCGAGCCTAGCCAGCGATAGGAGACGACCACCGCAGCTTAGTCTAGAGAAGCATGGGCAAAGAACCTTGGTGGCCCTTAATTAATGACTGGGTGCTTATGGTCATTTTAGGTACCCTTTATCCACTTTATCTGGGTGGTTGTATCCATTTCATTCCTACACAAGCCCTGGAATTCAGAGAAAATGCATTCTCAATCATTATCATACTCCACCTGAACGAGAGAGTTATAGCGGCACCATGAAATCGAGAGATGTTTATCAAAGGGTTTGGCTCTGAAATTCAGGTCAAGAAGGAAATACAGATGGGGTTATGTTGTGTGTTGCTCTAGAAGGGGATTTGATTCAGATGAGGCTTGAACAACAGATTTGATGAATTAGGGTGTGAATTGGAGATGAATTTGTTGCTTCTGGTGATGATTTTAAGTTGGGTTTGGTTCAGATTTACTGAGATTTGGAGGAAGATGAAGATGGAATTGATGATGAGAACTAATGTTGAGATTCAAGGTCTGTGAAGAATGGGTTTGCTGAGATCAGTTGCTGTTGTCGATTGAGGTTACAGAAATTCTGTGCTGGTACAGGGAAGATGCTGATGGGTTCTGTGTGATGATGAACAAATTTTCTAACAAGTGCAGATGAGTTCAAATGAGCTCATCGAAGAAATTCAAGTTGTTGATTGTTGAATTTAAGATGGTGTGATGTGGATTTGAATTTGAATAAGAAGAGCTGATGCTGTCATCATTAATGTCTGGTTTGAAATGGAAATTAGGGTGCAGATCGAGAGAAGAACAGATGAATTGAAATTGAGAATATTGTGGTGGAATTATTGGTTGAACTTGATTTGTGTTTGGCTCTTGATTCACAGGTTAGAGTCTGAGGTTGGAATTTGTGCTTGTAGTGGAGATGGATGTTGGGTTTGTGCTTGGTTTGAAGCAGCTAATGCAACTTGTGACGGTGAACTGAATTGCAGAGCCAGGATGGAACTGGAATTGATATTGAATGAATGCTCGACAGTGTAGATGAATGTTAGGTGGTTGCAATTGAAGTTGTTACAGCTGAGAATGGGCACTGCTGTGATAGCTGAAGTGTTGAGTGGAAGCAATGAGTTGGTGGTACTGGAAATACAGCTGAACTGAGTGTGCTCGCTGGTACTGGAGCAATGAATGGAAGAAGCACAGAAGGGGTTGAACTGAATGTAGATGTATGTTTAGGAAATGGTGCAAGTGGAGATGGTTCTGTGTTTGATGAGCAATAGCAGCAGGTTATGGAGGAATGGTTCAAATTGTGTGTTATGAAGTTGCAGGCGCATTGGCTGTGTTGCGAGAAGAAGTGAAGTTCGGTTAGTATTGCTGGGTTGTACCTGGAGAGCAAGTGATGAATCTGAGTGGGTTTAGGCAGGCTGAGATATTGCAGGTGGCGGAATGCTTAGGCTTGCTGTGAATGCTTTAAGATGGTATATGGAGTTGGAACTGAGCAAGAATTGGTAGAGCTGCAGTTCAGGTGGTCTTAGTCGAGAGAAGCAGGTGGTATGAGGATGGAATTGAGCATGGGAATGACTGAGTAGTGAGTACAGATTGGTGGTGATTGAATCTGTGGTATTAAAAATTACAGGTGCAGGTAGATTAGTGTGTGTTTCAGTTCAGATGATGGCTAAGCTGTGAATGATAGTACATGAATAGCAGGCGATGGTGCCAAGAATAAAGCTCAAGTCTTATGAGCTGAGGTTTAATGGAGTGGATGTGATTTCAAAGAAGAAAGGTTGAAGTCATGCGACTAATGGATAATTTTGTGTGTCCAGTTGGTCAGTCGAAAGAATGGAGTTGAATGTATGATTGCAACAGTCAATGGATGGATGTGCAGGTAACAGCCATTATGGCTGGATGTGTAAGGTTGTTGCACAATGATATGCAACTGAGTGTAGGCCTATGCAAATGGCTCAGGCCTTAGCAAGTCAGCTCACTCAGCTTAGAGATCTCAGCTGATTCATGGTCTGACTCTCTGAATCACTTAACTCAGCTGCCTCCATCTGACTCGTTACTGACTGAATTGACTCAATGACTCGGTCCTGGCTCAGTTGACCCGACCGAGCTGACGCGGTGACCTGATGGACTTTTCCGGTCACCTGAGATATTTTCCGGTGTCGGATTCCGGCCATAATACCAGTTTTCCGGCGACATATTTTTGGGCATATTTTCTACATGGGTTTTTCTCACATATGGGCTTGGTGGACTTATATCTATTGGACCTTTGAGACTTGACCTAATTTTGGAAAGCAAAGCTATTTAAAGGAAAGACTTCTACAACTTATAGGACGTTTTTTCTTGGAAGCTAAGGAGAGAGCCGCTTTTGTTTACGCTACTAGGGTTTGCTTTTGTTCATCTTCTTCTTTATTCAATTCATATTTTTGTGATGAACTCCATAGCTATGAGTAGCTAATTTATTCATTATTGGTTAAGGATGTAGTCCTATTTCTAAAACTTGTGCTTGAGTTATGTATTAGTTTTCTCTCTTGATTATCGTTTAAATCTCTACTGTTTTTTATAATCACATGATTGATGTATTGTGATAGGACTAAGATGTTTGGTTAGTTAAGTGGACAATTAATTGAACTTGCATCCTTGTCCATAGCTATTTTAGGGTTTTTCATCGAGCGATAACCCTGAATACAAGTAGCATGATATGTTTACGGTTTGTAGTGATACACTCTCGTAATCATATGTAGAGTTTGACCATTGTCCGAATTTTTATGCGCAATGTATGACAATTGCATTGATTAGCCTATTTCTGAAACTTAATGCTCCTGGGAATTGAACTTAATTAGCGCAAGGCGTTAGGTTATTCTTTAGGTAGAATTCACATACGCAGCTCTAATGTGTGTGTTGATGAACTTAGGAAATTAATAGATTATCTTGCTCTCTTGATTCTCTAGGCTTTTGATAATAAAAGAGATCAAATTGTAATTGTAATCATGTATTCAAGCACATGTCTAAGATTGAAGATGAATTCCTTGACCAATATCTTTCTCTCATTGATTACTTTCTACAATTTACTTTGTTTTTAATTTACTTTTATTGCTTACTTAAAAATCAGAAATCCCCCCAATTGGTTACTTTAAGAAATTGAATACGTAATAACTACAATTGCCTCTCTGTAGAAACGAACTCTTTCTTCTCATATACTTTAGGAAAGTGAAATTATTTTTGACGCATACGACAGCGATCACACCTCTGCTAATTAGTAGCCAAAGTTGCAGTCCTGAGGCAAGCACCCCATGGCCAAACCAAATTTATGCGAAACCATCGATGCAAGGATCGCAGATTCTTCATGCCTCCTGACAAAGGTTAGCCAAATCTCCCCGACAATCTCCTCATGACTTGTTTTTTCGATCTTATCCTCATTTGTCAACATCTTATGCTTACCCCGCAACAATGCCACTGTTCCGAGCTAAGCAGGGGACTTAATGTTGATGGTGGTTATTAGCTTAGGGTTAAAATCGTAAAACCTTGCATCTGATGTGACGTCACCCTGCAAGGAAACAGAGCCAAGTGTGCTAACCTCTCCACTGGCATATTTATTGAGCCACTCAATATACTTACATGAAATTTATCCAGACTGGCGAATCCCAGATGTTCTGTAACTTTCGACGCCTCGCGTATATTCATTTAATATAAGTTCCTCTGAATGGCTTATATGCTATGTTCTCCTGCTGAACTCTTAATGTTGATATGCAGAGTAGCACGAATCTCCAAGTATCAAGAATAAGATCTTTGCATAAGGTATTCAATCAGAAAATCATGAGCTATTTGTCGACACATATAATTCAGTCAATCGTCCTGACTAACTTGCAGAAGTTAGGGTTTCGCGCCTGGCGCAATATACCAGACCTTGCATGTCAAAATTAAGCCTAAGCAAACTAAGTAATTAATCCGCCATGGATTAGCAAGTGCAGGACCTCGCTCAGAATAAGGAAAAATAGGGAGCCGCAGGAGCAAAAAGAGGCGTGGCCATGCCCAAGGCCAGCTAGCGCCATTGGACACGCTCCGACCCTATTTCCTCGGCCAATCAGATCGCTTTAAACTCGCCACATTCTCACCAGAAGTATAGTCGCGCCTTATGTTTGGCCGGCCCCCTTTTTGGGCCAATCAAGTTGCTCTGAACTTGCCACCATACATTAAAGGACAAACGCGCCCTACCACAACAACATATTGGTCGACATGACAACATGCCACTCTACCGCGGCAACCTCGCAAACATGCCACTTCGTGGCAACCTGTCATAAATAGCCACCCACAGCAATTCCTACTCCTGTGGACGTTTCCACACTATGGCCTTGCCATAGTTCCTTTGGCATAGCCATGGCGCCATTTGCACAAAACTAGCGCCATGCCGCAGCCGCATGCCACGTGAACTAATTTGGGTTTCGACATGCCAAACCCCAATTTAGGCAAATTGCTACCAAAGCCAAATAACGTTTCTAGAGCAAAGGGATTGGCGTGGCAATAGGGCCAATGTTTCCACGCCACATGTGGGTCCGACTCCACGGTGCCAAAACCAAGCCTTGGCCACGCCAAGCCCTAATTCTTCCACGGCACCTTTGCCACGCCAATCCCTAATTCTTCCACGGCACCTTTGCCACGCCAATCCCTAATTCTTCCACGGCGAATTCTTCCACTTACACCATCGTGCCACTGGCATGCACAAGTCATTCCACAATGCCACTGCGCCATTGTCAGGCGCCAACACAAGGTAGCCACAATAAACGGCTACCCTTATTCATAAGATGCGATCTCGGCCATCGAAGTTCGCCACCAAACCGGTAAGCTCGCGACAAGTTTTACGCGACTAGCTAAAATGAGCCTAGCATCACATGCTATTTACCTGCGGCAAGCCTCTCGATTTTAACTTGCCACACGTAGCAAAGTGCTACATGTTTTCCACGAAAAAACTCGAGACATCAAAATATGTCATAAACTGGGGGATGCTCATCAGGGTATTGGTCTGGCAGTTTATAGCGTGCGGCGTGCAATGCGCCTGTTACAAGAAAGTGTCATGAAGTGGGATAATTAGTGGTGGTGAAAAGTAACGGTGCAAACAATTCATTTCCTTCATCACGGAAGCGTAATGACTGGCGGTTACACGAATTCACTTCCCTCATCATGGAAGCATAACGTCTAACAGTTAAACGTTACTCTTTTCTTCCACCACTCAATTGTTTCCACTTCCTACGAGACCAGGGTACGTTTCACTATGACTTGTATAAATAGGTCTCACCTATTTCCACCAAACAACAAGTTTTGGTCGGAGAACAATACAACATCCGAGAAAATCATCTCGATGGCTTTTCATCCAGCTAGACAGTTCAACTTTCTGATACAAGTCACAAAATGCACACACTTCCAGAATCAACTATTCTGGTCTCAACACTTTCTTCGCTTCCCTCCCTAAGACCAACCCTTCTCCTTCACTTTGTGATTGAAGCAAGCCTGGAACGACCATTTCTTGGTTTAGGCCAGGATTGTACAGATTGATCTCTCGAATCAAAAGTACTCCCGTGCAGTACGTTGTTTAGGGTTTAGATTCGTTTCTCACCTACACACACCCAAAATTACCAAAATCAGCTGAAACGGTTTTCACCCTCAAACACCTAGGTTGTAATTATATTTTTTTTAATATAACCTTTTCTTTTAAAAAAAAAGAAAAAAAGTCGTGGAAGCTTTGGTTTTATCATAATTACTTGAACCAAACCCAAGTATAAAATGATCGTCTTAAAACATTTCATCGTGCATTTGATACTATCACTATGATATTCATAAGAAAAAATTGCCTAATAAACAGAGGAAAGAAATAATAAATTCACATATTGAAATATAAATAAAATCAACAGTGTTCTTAAATCCCTACCATTAATTTTTAATTTCTTGTTATATATTTTATACATAATTTACCCATCGACTGATTTATTTCCTCCAGACATTTATACTCCAACAATCAAGGCTTTGGCAGGGAGGCTAAATGATAGCTTCCAGCATGAAGAATAACATTTTTTTTTTTTTGAGATGTATATAGCCAAAAATTAATCTGACAATTTAAGACCCAAGTAGCTTATGTGATCTAAGCAAATATAAGAAGGTACATCAACAAACATCCAGCCGGACAACCTCCAACAATAAGACAACACTGATGACTTCGCTAGGCTATGAGGATCGGGAGAAAAAACTGAGTTAAATCAGTTTCAATTTTTCATCATTTATAAACTGATTTCAATCTTTATTCATGTTTTAGAGTTCAAATCTATTTATTTCTGTTAGAGCATAGCTCGGTTGAACTCACTAAGCGTTGATATGTCAAGTTTGGTTGTCATATTTTAGTGTGTCAAAACTCATCTAAAGTCGCTTGATTATATACTAGAGTCAACTTCGTTTAGTTTAGACTAGAAAGTCTAGGAATGTTGAGACATACAAGTATTACTCTGAAGACCTGAAGAATGTGAAGAAGTAACGAACTACAATGACGACATCATCCTTCCTCTTGAGGTTAGTAATATTGACTTGAACTGTTTCATTCCTAACGTATCTTTCAAGTCGTCCTATATTGAAAACATAACTGCGAAGCTGTATATACTGTACATATTGTATAATATTCTAGTGATGTGACATGGTCATATTTGTATGATCATAGTATTAGGGAATTAGACTACGAAGTATAATGCTTATATTTTGAACTTCGTAGATATGACATCGACATAATCTATATACTGTTATGATAATTTGAATGAGTTATGGTGAAGATTTCATCCTAGGAAACAATGTTTTACATTCGTTTAAAGGAAGTACATTCATGAACTTGTTTTATGAATCGAAAGGGAAATCATTAGGCATATTGCCAATATGTGTGAGATGGTAGAACAGATCGTAACTTTGTTATGTATCTTTGTATAACTAATCACAATGCCTGACTTATGATTTGGTATGACTAGTTTTTATTAATTGGTGTAATCGATCCTAAGTAATCACCATGAGATGGTATGATCGATATTTGTAATTGGTGTGACCGATCCTAGTAATTGGTGTAACCGATCCTAGTAATTGGTGTGACCGATCACAGAGTATTGTGTAATCGATCCTTGTAATTGGTAACCGGTCCTGGTAATTGGTGTAACCGATCCTGGTAACTGGTGTGACCAATCACAAGCAATACCATGGGAATATGGTAACCGGTCCTGGTAACTGATGTAACCGATCCTGGTAACTGATGTAACCGGTCCTGGTAACTTGTGTGACCGATCACAAGTATTTCCATATTGAGGTATAACCGATCCTAGTGATTGGTAGAACCGATTGAACCCATGTATGTGATTTGATATTTGATCAATCACATAGTTATCTTGGAATACTGGTCAACCAATTCTAAACTTGTTTGGAAGTGTGGTATAACCGATTCCAAGAATTTAAATCCATGTAAATATGAATAAGGATTTACAGTGAAGAGATGTCAACATACTTTGAACACGTACAGTAACTCTTATCATTTATTGTTCAAAGATATTCTTTAGTACTCAAGGAGATCATGTGCCGAAATAATTTGAGAATCTTTTAATTAAGGTTTTTGGTTTTATATGCTTTAATTACCAGCAGTTAAATGCATATCTATAGAGAATAAAAATTAGTAATGTGCATTTACTAATTGGAGATTTTCTATTGAGAGATTTCGGAAATATTAGACAAGCATTTATTGGAATTAGGAAAACCAAATTTTGTTATTCATTGCATATCTTGAGAATATTTTCGGTTTTGGAAATTCCTTGGTTTCAAAACATCCTTAGTCTATAAATACCTAAGTTTGCATTTCTAGCAAACTATCCTAAGAGCAAGGCAAACTTCATTTCTTGTTGTTTCTGGTGGAGTCGTCTATTCGGAGAGGAAAGTATCCTAATTAGGTGAAATCTCTTACAACCGCTCGTTTAAAGACTTTTGTAGGATCAAGAAGCTCTATGAGTACTGTTGGTAGGAAACTAGATAATAGCAGTGTTATTAGTTTTCGATTGATTTGATTGACTAATGGTTGTTGAAACTTTGATTGCACCTAGTTTGTTTAATCTTGAGAATATTCTCTTCAAATATAAGATTCACTCAAACTAGATCAAAGTATCGGCGGGATCTTTAGAACTGTTTGTAGATCTGAAGACATTTTGTGATAATCCATTGTTAACAGACTCTGTTCTGTATATGATTGATCACAAGAGATTCAAGTGGTGTTGTGCAGGTTATTATTGAAGATTAAAGAAGATTTGAAGACGAAGAAGATTTCTTATTAGTTCTCATATCTTTGTGTGTGCACAAACCTTGATCGGCTGGGATCCAACTAGAATCGGATTTATTCTATTATTTGCGTGAGATCGGCTTCACTTTACAGCTTCTCGTTGAGATCTATATTGATTGATTGTGAATCTAAATTTAACTGCTTTTGTAGTTATTGGATAGATTGATCTAACTAGGCAAAGGAGTTTATTAGATTAAACAGAAGAGCCTTTGCGTATGACTTGAAATATCTTTATCTTGAAAGAATCAATAGAGTTGTTACCAAACATATTTGTTGTTCCTTTATTGTTTGGAATACGATCTAAAGGATTTGTACCAGTGCGTGACCTTCGAAGTCGGAAGCACAGGGATTCTGAGGAAACTAAGTGAACTAATGGTAATTGCTTGGCCTCAACTATACGAAGTTGGTGTAGATTTTGTATAGTGGCTTAATTCTGAGAGTATTCAATTCTGGACTAGGTCCCGAGGTTTTTCTGCACTTGCAGTTTTCCTCGTTAACAAAATCTTGTTGTGTCTTTTACTTTTCTATAATTGTTTATTATAATTAAAAGTAAAATACACAAACGTTAACTCCGCATTACTTGATAGTGATCTTATAGAGTTTGGTTAAGTCTGAACCTATTATCAAGTAACATACTGCGTTGTCGTATTATCTCGATCTTGTATTCATAGTCAATCACACAAGTCATCTTGTTGTTGTATTGTCTCGACTCTGTCCATAGACGATCACTTTCGGTAGAGGACTTATAGGTTGAAACAAAAAGATTGTGGTGTATTTGGGAACCCTCGTCTTTTCAATTTCTTTGTTTATCTCGTTCATTATTTACTAGCTCAACTTTTCTTTTCTACCTGAATGGATCTGTTTGATTATTTTGTTTCTCTATTACTATGATTTTCTAATCTTTTTTCTCCAAATGTGTTTTCAGTTAGTGATATCCCAAATAGTGTTTACCATGTTTGCAGTTGTGATTCAGGCGTTTGCAAAAGTTGTTATGATGCTTGTTGAAGCTTTTGTGTTATCACGGTTTGTCAAGTTAGTTCATTTGGAAAAGTTTCTCTGCCGATTTGCAACAACAATTCATTGGGTTAGAAAGTACCGCGTTCTGATGGAATTCAAAATTCAAAAAATCCGTTAGAAACTGATTTCGTTAAATTTTTTCGTAATTATCGAAAGCAGTCACAGGTATCCAGTTTCCTTTTCTAAAACATATTACCTTTTCAAAGAAAAAAATCAGTCAATTATATTCTTCCAATCACAGGACACTCGAATGAATATCTTTCAAAATTCAACTCAATCCCTTATTTTCCTAGGGTTGTTCTCCTATAAGAGTTTAACTCAAAATACAGATTTCAATCTCAATTATATAACTCATAATTATCATAAACCTATTGTGATTCATACAATGGCTGTGGAAGGTGAGAAAACTATATCTGAATTGGCTTCTAAGTTTATGCAAACGGCATTAGATTTGGGTGATGTTGAGGAAGTTGTTTATCATAAATCTGATGTTATTGAATAGAAAACCGATGAAGAGGAAGAAATTAGTCTCATTGGAAAAATAACAATTGAAGGAAAAATGGGTTTGAAGATGGTGGAAAAGAACATTGGTTTCACATGGGATTTCATTCCTGAAGGTAATCTTAAAGTTTTTGAATTAGAAAACAATATTATGGAATTTTGCTTTAAGGATCAAGACACTCAGAAGAAATTTTTTGATACTCGGCCTTGGAGTATAAATGGTTATCTTATTAATCTAAGATTTTATAATTCTGGTATGATTTATCAAGAACTGGATTGGAGTGCTTTGGATCCAAATAAAGAAGATTCTACATGAACATATGAATGTTAAAGCTATTACTAAGATAGGAATGATAATGGGTGAAGTTTTAGCAATTGATCCAGAAGATGGGGTGCCAGTTGTAGGTGTTCCTGTGAAAGCTTGTGTTCAAGTTGATATTAAATTTCCATTAAGGAGGGGTGTAATGGCTATTACTAATGCTGAGTCAACAAGATGGATTAAGTTTTTCTATGAGAAACAGCCTCATAAGATATGTCCAAACTGTTATATTCTTAATCATATAAAGGGATCATGTTAGGCATCTACATACTTCTTAGTTAAGGCTCATGCAAAGCCTCATTTCCTTGGTGAAGTCAAAAGGGGAGAAAGAAAGCAGATTTTCATTGCTAGAGGAGGTGCTCCAGTTCATAAGTTTTCTCAGAAGACTACCAGTAAAATGAATGTGTTTGTTCCTCCAAAGGATGGCTATGTTGTGGGTCCTAGTTTTGTGTTCAGAGGTGATCAAGATGATGCTAGTGCTGAGTAAAGACTTGGGAAAATGCAGATAAATGATTTTCCAGATCCTCATGTTTTGGAACATGTAGATGGTGCTGCTGACAAACTTGTGAATCCACATGGAACTAACATAATCACAGAATGGATAACCAAACTAGAAGCACTAAAGGAGTTAAGGTAAATCATTATCTTTCAGATTTTTTTGTCTAAATTTAGTTTTTTCTCTTTTAAATGAAGATCATTTCTCGGAATGTGCAAGGTATTGCTAATAACTTTACTGAACAACAATTTCAAAATTTGATTAGATCTCAAAACCCTGATTTTATATTCCTTTGTGAAACTAAGATTGATGAAAGAAGAATGATCTCAGTAGCCCAATCAGTTCATTATCTCAATTATGTTTGTATTGGTAGAGTTGGATATGCAGGAGGTCTTATTCTGATGTGGAAAGATGGTATTGATGTTGAAGTTATTGGGTGTGAAAACAATAACATGCATGTTGTTATTCAACTGGATCCTAGTAAGCCTAAAGTCATATTCTCTTTTATGTATGGCTCAACTTATACAAATTCTAAGAAAACTTAATGGAATTTCTTGTCTGAGTTTAGTAAATATGTTCAACAACCTTGGTTGGTAATAGGAGACTTGAATTTTCATTTAGATAGTAATAATAATACTTCAGATAGATATGTTCAACATAAAGTTAATGAGGCTGGCCTAATGGATATTGGTTATGAAGAGAAGGATTATACTTGGACTAGCAATTCTTATGGAACTGGAACTAAAAAAGCTAGATTGGATATGGCTCTTAGTAATAATGATTGGTATCTTAATTTTTCAAATGCTAAACTTTTGCATTTGAATTTCACGACTTCTGATCATTGTCCGGTTTTGCTTATAACTGACCCTATTCCTAAGGAGACCTTTCAAGTTTTTCAGGACATGGATAGGGCACAATAATTTTAAGGAGAAACTGGAGCTCTCATGGAATGTGGCCATAACATGTAGTCCTACTCATAAGTTGAAACAAAAACAACATAGTGCTAGAATTACTTTATCTCAATTGAATAGGTTAGAGTTTGGTGACATTTAAAAGAATATCAAACACTTGCAAAATATGCTAGAAACTGTCCAGAATGAACCTAACTCTAATAATCAGCATGCTAGAGTCAAAGCTATTGTTAGTGACTTAGATAATTGGTATAAAATTCAAACTGAATTCTATAGAGAAAAATCTATAGATAAATCTGGTTTAGAACTGAACAATAATACTAGATATTATCATACTATGATCAATAAAAGAAAACATACTAATAATATTAGTGTATTATGTGCTGCTAATGGTAATTGGTATAGGGATAGGAATGATATCAGCAATCTTCTTACTAGTCATTTTAGTATTGTTGCAAGTACTTCCAATCCTATTTTATCTGATGATGATTTTGATGTTATACCTTGTATTCTCTCTGAAGCTGATAATTTTTTGTTGCATGATGTTCCTACAAAATGTTGTTAAAAATATGCCTGCTTGGAGTTCACCTGGTCCTGATGGATTTCAAGCAGGTTTTTATCAAACTCAATGGCATCTAGTTGGTAAAGATATTATTGATGTTGTTAAAAGATTTTTTCAGAGTGGTCATATGCCTATGAGTCTGAATAAGACTTATATTTCTCTAATACCTAAGTGTAAAAGTCCTAAAATGCCATCTGAGTTTAGACTAATTGGTCTCTGTAATGTTTTTTATAAGATTGTGCCTAAAATTCTAACTAATAGAATAAGACCATTACTTAAGAAGTTAATTTCTCCCTGTCAGACAGCTTTTGTGCCAGGAAGAGCAATTCATAACAATATTATTATTGCCCATGAAATGATAAACAAAAGGAAGGTTTCAATGGTACAATGGCTCTTAAACTTGATCTGTCAAAAGCCTTTGACATATTGGAATGGAATTTTTTAAATAAAGTCTTAGAAAATTTTGGTTTTAGCAAGGAATTCCTTAACCCGGTAATGCAGTGTGTTTCTACTACAAGTATCAGTGTTTTGCTTAATGGCTCTCTCTGTAGCCAATTTGAACCAACTAGAGGCATCATACAAGGGGATACTTTATCCCCTTATCTGTTTATTCTTGCAATGGAGTATCTTTCTAGATCTTTGTTAGTTGTTGAAACTAACAAAACTATTATAGGTGTCAAAGCTTCTAGGAAAGCTCCTCTTATCACTCACTTGTTGTTTGCTTGATTTTTGGTCATGATATCTTGATTTTTTTTGGTCAAGATAAGTCTAATATAAGAATCTCGATCCACAAGTTTGTGATGCTCTTGCTTGGATTTTATTGATTAACATTTTAGAAATATCTAGGTCCACCTTTTGGACATTCGAGGATTTTTTACTATCTAGGTTTATGAAATTATGTATTTTACGCTTGTTTTGAGTTTTGTAGCTACTTTGGAGTCACACGGATCACCCAATTTGAGCCAAAAGGGCAAAAATGTCATTTTATTTTGATAAGTCTTGTGTTATCCGTACTTTCCTAGTAAGAATTTCTTTCCCTTATTTGGTAAAAATCCAGTCATGGTGAAGTTTGTGATGCTCTTGGTGTTTTGATGAAGATTAAATGGGGATTGTCTGGAGTTTTAAATATGACCATTATCACATAAAGCCTCGATGGTGGAGATTCAAGGGTTTTTTCTTGTTGAAGATGGAAATATCTAGGTCCACCTGGTGAAGAAGTTGAGATGATTTCTATATCTCGTGAAATATTATTTGGAATTTTATTATTGATTGAGGATGAATTCCTAGTTCTTAACATATGATTTAAGTTTTTGTTTTCAAATTCTATCTTGAAGTTTTTCACATGATTATCGATTGTTTTTACTAATAGGAGTGATCTTAAAGACATTCATGATTGATTGATAGATTATTTGGAGTGCACGCTAAATTAATTTGTTAATTGATCTATATCTAGTATAAGTTAGGGAATACGTAATCGTTCTCGACACTTTACACAAGTAGAAAACACGAGACCTTGCGGAGGGATTCCGTGGAGCATTCCAAGTTAAAATCTTTTGACCCAAATTCATAAATCTTAATGCATTGCGAATTACATCTTGTAAGCGAACCTCGGGGTGGTTCTTTTGAATAGAATCCGGACTGTTACTCGGTGAAATTAGGGATTTTGGGGCTGCTAAGCGTACATTCTTTATCCTACGGTTGGTGATAATCTGTGACTAATAACAACATAACTTTAATCATTGTTTAAGGAAGATCAACCTTAATAAAATCTATGTTTATTTTTTCTTTGAATTCTTTACCCAAGATCTTATCAAATGGGTATTGAATTTTTGAAGATTCCTTAAAATCTTTTGACCCACTTTGGTAAATCAACCCTTAATGAATCTTTATAAAAAAATTCTTTACCCACTTATCAAATGGGGTTTTAAGATTCACAAAATCAACTTGAATCTTTATAAAAACTTCGGTGGGGCACAAAGCGGTGGTAAAGGTATTAAATTCATTTCTTGGGATATCATTAATAAATCCAAGGATTTGGGAGGACTAGGTTTTAGAGACCGTGAAACTTTTAACATTGTTCTTATATGTAAACTGGTTTGCAAAATTATTACTGTTCATGATTGTTAGAGCATTGCTCGGTCGAACTCGCATGCGTTGCTATCTCAAGCATGTTTGTCAATGTTAGTGATCAAAACTACAAGTCTTGATTTCTAGCCTATGTAACTAAAGGTCTCGGACTAGGATAGAAAGTGTAGTTGAGCTCAAGAACTCCATGGTAATCATCATACAAGACGAAGGACTACTCGAGGAACCGGTGGAACTTCATCGACTAAAAGGTATGTGGAGACTTGAACTTATCTGTAACTCAAAAGTCTATTTGCTCTATCTCCTACTCTTGAAATAAAAGTCGTTTAGACGTATAAACTTTCATTATACACATTTTCTATTTTGGACCGAGTTTAACTCGCCTATCTATTTCTCTAAATATGTGTTGGTAAGCTTTCGCTTTAACCGAATTCATCTTTACCTAATGACGAAAGTCATGATATGTTTCAATCACTTTGGAAATTGATAAGCTAGAGTCGATTCTCCTTTAACCTTTGGTTTTCTTCTTCTAAAACCAGGTTAATGACTTAAAGACTTCATTGGGATTGTGAAGCCAGACCGATACTACTTTTCTTGTAGTTGTGTGATATGATCTTGCTATTTCTATCGTACGAGTACAATTGAAATAATTGGCTTGAGATTTATATCTCCGATAGGAAAAATAGAAAATAAATCACAAACATTTCGTCTCATCGTTTGTGATTCCACAATATCTTTTTTCGCTGCGTCGATTAAGATTATTATGAGGTGATCAATAATACTAGGTTGTTCTTCGGGAATATAAGTCCGGGTTATTTATTGGTTCCTGTTCACCTTGATTTATCAAAAGACGGAACCAAACTCATAGGTTTATTCGTGGGAGACAGATTTATCTATTACTATAGACTTTTCTGTGTGATACAAATTTGTTTATTAAATTCTTTGACTTTGGGTCGTAGCAACTCTTAGTTGTGGGTGAGATCAGCTAAGGGATTTAAGTATGTAGCATCCTGCTGGGATCATAGGCGTAGGAGCATAACTGTACCTTGGATCAGTGTGAGATTTATTGGGGTTCAACTACAAATCCTGGGCCAAAGTTAATTTGGAGTAGGCTAGAGTCTGTAGCGGCTTAATATAGTGTGTGTTCAATCTGGACTAGGTCCCTGGGTTTTTCTGTATTTGCGGTTTCCTCGTTAACAAAATTCTGGTGTCTGTGTTATTTCTATTCCGCATTATATTTGTTTATATAATTGAAATATCACAGGTTATGCGTTGTTTAATCAATTAGAATATCCGACCTTTTGGTTGTTGATTTAAATTGATTGACACTTGGATATTGGTCTTTGGTACCATCCAAGTTATCTCTCTTTGATAAAGACTCGCAGATTTCTATTTGCTTGAGTAAAGATCAAATCGAGAGATTGAGATATAAACTCGTTAATATACTTTTTATCTAGATTGAGTCTGACTGTCTAGTTGCTTCTCTAGAAAGTATATTGGAGTTTGTCCATACATATTGCTAAGCAAAATATTGGGCATGGTTAGACCCCAGCTTTTTCAATTGGTATCAGAGCAGGCAAACACGTTTAAGACCTTACAAATCTGTGTTTGTGGCAATCTGAGTCTGAGGACAGAATCTCTTCTACGCATACCAAGATGTCTTCTAAAGATTTTAACTATGTCAAATGTCTTGGGGAATACCTCAAAGGATTACTCCTTAGTTGATTCTTCTGAATCCCGAGGTAAGAAGATTGTTCCATCTTGTGTCAACATATCTCTTTCCGATGAGACATTGGGCACTATGATCTCACCAGAATCTCGAAAAACTCTGCTGAGATTATTGATTTCCAGGATCATGATTAGCTTATTGATGAATTTGAAAAGTCTCTTGATCGAGAGCATGAACTCTACAACATCATTGAGTCCTTCTCTAAGAATATTGAAAAAATTCTCCAAGAAACTACTCAACAGCGTGAAAAAATTAGTGTTCTTGAAGATATTGTCAAGGAATACTCAATTAGAGAGAAACTTTTGATCAAGACTCATTCATCAGATCTTAACAGACTTCGTGTCGAGAAAGAGAAACTAGAAGAATCTCTTATTCTAGCCCATGAACAGTGCAGATCCTTGGAAAAGGAAACTCTGTCTTAAGGAGAAATTCTTCTGTACAAACTAATTCTCATGAGTTACAGTACATAATGAAATGTTCTCCGGAAGAAGATTGTGTCAAGAAAAGTTTACACAACTTACAATTTCCTCATATGGCTATGAAGTCAAAACAGGCTCCATCTATTGCTTCATCTCCACGAACCTGTACATTCTGTGGGAAAAAGAATCACTATTTTATCCATTGTTTTGCCAGGAGGAAACAAATTTCTAAACTTCACAATTTGCTTCTTTCCACTCTCAATGGAACAAATAGTCAATTAACTAATGCAGTGAATCGCATATCCACAGAATACCAGAATCCTTATAAATATGACCTTCTTCCTAGAAGTCATCACAGGGTTGAAGTGCAGTCTAGTAGTATAAATTCTTGTGCTACTAAAACCATTCCCTGTGCTTATAAGACTGGTAAATCTAAGTCTAGAAAATGGATCCCTATCTATTCTGATCCTCTTGAATCGATTGCAAGAGGTCCTAGATTTAGTCCTCAGAGAATATCTTTTGATAGATATGTTGAACTAGTCAAGCCTTACTTCTCTGAGTTGAGTACCAATCTAAGAAAGAAGGATAAACAAAGACGACAGTCATTTAATGATCTAAACGCTCATACTTGTGTAAATTAATCACAAGGTTGATATCTCACCTACCGAAAATCCTATTTATGTGAGAATTGAATAGGTATACTCTTTGCAAAGTGGTTCCGATTATCTAGCTAATTTCTTATCGTTCTTAGATGGATAATTAGTCATACACTTTTACATGAGTATTTTTTTAATCCTTCCTTTTTATTAGATATTTTTCTTTGGTTTCAAACTTGGTTTTTGAAAAACTAAAAGTATGTTACGGGCTTTTGAATCATCCTCTTACGGGTACACGTACGGTTTTGGGTTTCTCATAAACCAATCCTGTAAACCCTAAATATCTCGAATATATTTATATACCCTTCCTATTGAGTTGACATATCTCACTCTAGGTTTCTTATTATCAATGGCGTCTTCTTCTTGCTCTTGGGATTTGCCTGAAGACTTCGTTGACAATGGTATATACTACGAGTTCGATAAAGAGAATGAAACCTTTGTTCAAGTTGAAGGATCCTTTCCTCAATCTCCTGATTCCTATTCGGATATTGAGGAGGTTGAAGAGATTTCATCCGATGTGGTTCTTGACTTCCTTAAGAACTTTGAGGATGCAAAGCAGCAACTTGTTGATACTATGAAGTGTCTTGATGTGGTAAGAACTGAGTTGAAAAGGGTTAATTCTGACCTTGTTCTCATAAAGACCCGTGTTAAAGAACTTTCCAATAAGAATGTTCTTCCCAAAGTTGCAGAGGATGATGTCGTTCACAAGCTTGAAAATCTCAAGACTCATGAGGATCCAGAACTGTCCGTATGACTTCAGTTTGTGTTCGGCATTGGCATAAAAGTTTATTTCTGATTTAGTTTTTATCTAGTAAATCTTCTATTTTTCTGTTTTTGTTAGAAGAATAACTAGAGTTTGGAATATCCATTATTGTGATTACACATAGCTATGTCCAACGTTCTCATCTTCATGTTTTTAGATTTATTGGTTTAAATTCTAAACTTGTTTGGAAGATGATTTTTGCAGTATTAATCTTTATGGTTTTATATATTGCAATTTTTTATGGGATATGTGTATTTGCGTCCGTGAACTATGATTGTCCCATATCTTGTCAAAAGTAAAGTCTTTCGTAAGTCGATATTCTTATATTGATAAAGGAATGAATGGAATTTTGACAAATACAAAAGTTAAGCCTATATTGTCAATTATTGATGGAAGATAGGTTAAAATCTTTTGTTTTTCAAGGATTATGTTTATTGTATGTCATGGTGCAAATTGTGATGGAAAATAGAATGAATCCTTGTGTATTCCGCAGTAATTGATCTTCCCTGATCCATATTTTTGTGTATTACTATGAGGCTCCGTAATGTGTCTTATGTTGAGCACTAAAACAATCAAAGTTGATTATTTTCATGATTAGCTTTTTTGTTGTTCCATAAGGTACTTTATGACGAGCATATTGAACTAAATTAATCATCTTGTTTGGTTATTTAGTTATGACTCCATAAGTTTTCTTATGTTTGAGCACTTTTGATTGGGTTGGTTATTTTCATAATTAACTTAGTCATTGCTCCATAGATTCTCTTATGTGAGTATGGCCAATTAAATTGATTACTCTTTGCGATTAGTTTGATTGTGTATTTTGATTAAATTAATCATGGGTTCTCTTGTGGTTAGTTTAATTGAGTATTTTGGATTCAAATTCATACTTGTATGTGATTTGTTATGTCCAAAGAAATCCTTCTTTTCTTTCGAAATTAAGGTCGCTCTTGTTGTTCTTTCGGGAATGACATATTATGGGGGAGAGTTATTTTTGAACTTGCGCTTAATTGCCATATCTTTGTGGGGAGTGCGGTTGTGGAATATTATAGGGGTTATCTTGTATCTTTAAAACTCCTTGATGAATGCATTTAGCTTCGGCTTTATGATTGCATCCAAATAAGATGATGTGTGTTTCTTTCTTTCGGTCATGAAACGTCTCTTTCGGAAATTTATTAGGATCCCGTTCTTGTACCTTTGCCAATTTTATTGACAAAAAGGGGGAGAATTAATATGTAGTTCACACTACAAATACATATGGTTTTCGGATCATTATGTAAGGGGGAGTGGTTTCCATGTGAGATGGAGTATTGACTAAGGGGGAGTGTGATAGGTGTCTAAAACACCTAATTTACTATCTAGTAGTTACGCTTTCTTTGCTATTTTTCTGGTGAATTATGTACTTTACGCGTGTTTTTGAGTTATTAGGTACTCTGGAGTCGCACGGACGAAAAGATGGAGAAATCACCCAATTAGAGTAAAAAGGGCAAATTATCATTTCATGGGCGAACATCATCTGAAGCCGAGTCACGGTTAAGGGACACCTCTATGTGGAAGAACACTAAAGACAGGCCAGCTGATCATTCAGGGTATCCCTTATCTAATGAGTGGGGTGGTCCCTATCACTAGGGTACGTGTAACTATCCAATCCCAAACTATCCAGCCCTAAATCGAGAAGAGTAATCTTCTCAATCATTTTCTTTCATTACACCTAAAAATGGAGGTAGTCTGCTGCTTTGTTAATACTTCCGAGAAATAGTTCGAGGAATTGAGTGAAAGATCAAAATTAGAGAGTAGATCTCGTTGTTCTGTCATTAAGAATCAATCGGAAATCACCGAGGCGTGAAATGGAAAATGAGTTCGTGCTAATGGCCGTGATGAAGACACGAGAAAGATATTGCAGATGGTGATTTGATTGAAGAGTAAGAAGGAAATTGGGAGTCTCGTTATGAAATTGAAGATAGGTTGATTGTTAGTCCGTGTATGGATCGGAGATGGCGTTATTGGAAGAATAACTGTTGTCACTTTGGTGAAATTGAGGTTCGACGATGGAAATTGATTAGGGTTTTGAGGCAAGCAAGAATCGAGAGAAGAAAGAGTTGGGGTTTGAGTTATTTTGATGGTTGAAATAAAGAGGAAGGTTGAAGGTGGCCCCGATAACGAATGGGTATTACTCGATTCAAGTTCGATGCTCGAAATGATGTCGATCAAGAGCTAGTGTTTGAAGTGAATGTGAAGAAGGAATTGATGAATCCTTGCTATTGAAGGATGGGTTATCTCGTATTTGAGCCTCAATCGAAGTTATAGTGATGTGGGTCTTGTGAATTGCAGGGGAAAAGAAGATCTCAGTGGTGTGCCATGGAGGAATTTCTGTTGAGGGTTTGTAAAGATAGAAGGCTGAGATGGTGCTTCTGAGAATTGAGGAGATTACAAGTTTGAATTGGTTTAGATGGCAGAAGGATGTTGGTCTGATGGTAGGTGGTTGAAATGACTGAGGCAATGGCTGGTGCAGTTGTGCAATATAGCAGGTGGAATTATAATTGGATGGTGGTGCTGTGTGGTGTTGCTTGCCCGGTGAGATGATGGTGCAAAGCTTCTGGAAAAGAAACAAGATGAGAGCTGGTATTCATGAGAAATTGCATATGTATGGAATGTGGTACAGTGCGGTGATGGGGTTTAACTGATGCTGTTGTGTGTGATGCCGTGGCTCTGATGCGCAGCGATCGCGATTCGATGGCTTGAGCTCATTGCGTGCAAGAGTCATTGGTGGTGATTTATATGTTACAGGGAAGAAGATGGTGGATGTTTGAGTGTGTGGGTGTCTGTTTGATTTGGTTACTGACTGCTCCAGAATTACAATAATGGATGGATGGTTGTGCGGCTCAGGTGGTACAAGAAAGAAGAGTTGAAGCAATTGCAGTTGGACAAGAGATGCCATGGGGTTGCAGGGATTCAGTGGAGACCAGGTGCAGGCACTGATGCAATTACAGAGCACATCGCGGGAATAGAATGGCTAAGGCTCTGATGGTGTGTGTCAATGAGGTCATCTTTGCAGTTGAAGTCTCGCAGTCTGCTGGTCTTTGTTGTGCAAGTTAATGAAACCGAGGTATTGCGGGCCGTGATAGAGAGGCATGCTTGGTTGCGGGTTTGAGCCGAGCAAAGATTGCAAAGAAAAAGCTAAATGTGTTGTGTATTGTCTAACTGAGGATGGTGCTATGGGTTGGAGCAGGCAGTGGTATTGCAGCTGCAGTTTGGTTTGGTGTGTGATTGAATGGTTTTAGCAAGAGAGAGTGGAGTTTGAAGCTGAGAGTGTAGGCTGGTAAAGATGCAACATACGGGGCCATCATGGTCGGAGTTTAAATAGTGAAGCACAATGATAGTGCAATGAAGCTTAGGCTGCAATGGCTCATGCCAAGCCCGGTCGGGCTACTCGGACCGACTCATCCGACTCCATCTAACTCGGTGCTGACCGAGTTGACTCAATGATTCTACCACGACTCGAGAAACCGACCGAGTTGACTCGTTTGACCGGTGACCGGGTTGACTTTGCCGGTCACCTGAGATGTCGCCGGCGACTTCTCCGGCCGATTTCCGGCCGTAATACCAGTTTTCCGACGACGAATTTTGGACATAATTTTACATGGGTTTTTTTCACGCATGGGCTTGGTGGACCACTTGGAGATGGGTTTTGAGAAGACCTAATATTGGAAGGAGTATCCTTTATGGAAATTGAGAAACATATAAAAAGAGAAGACTTTTACCTAATTGGGATATATCTTATCATTGCCTCTACTTTATTTTTCTAGGGTTTAGAACCATGAAGTCTTTTCTTTTTCTTCTTGTTATGAACTCCATGAATATGAGCTAGAGTTTTCTTTTGGTAATGGATTAGTTGGATTTCCAAACATGAGTTTTTGTTCAATAAATTAGTTTTCTCTCATATTATCGTTTATGATTCACCATCAATATTGTTACATGATTTGAATGTTTGTTTAGTCGAGTCGCGAATCGATTGAGTTTGCTTTCATCTTTATTGCTAGATTAGGGTTATTATACGCAAAAGTGATAATTCCTGATTGCAAGTAGCATAAATAAGATTATAGTTTGTAGTGATATATTCTTATGATCTTATGTGAACCATAACCTTTGTTAAATCGGATTAGTGCTTTTACACGTTCGATTGCTTTGATTGGCCTGATTTCATAGAACCTAATGCATCTAGGTAATTAAACTTGATTAGTGTTTTTACACGTTAGGTTGTTCTTTTAGATAGAATTCATATTCGCATCTTTTAAGGTGTTTGTTGATGACAAGAGGAGATTAGCGGGATATTCTTGCGATCAAGGTATTCTAGGGCCTTTGATAAAAGTTGAGATTAAAATATCAATTCTAGTTATTGTGTTGAAAACATGTTTGTGATTGAAGACGAAATCCATGACCAATACTTTCTCATTCTTGATTTGCGTGTTTACTTTTTATTGTTTTGCTTTTATTTTATTTTCGTTTATAAAAATCGAAAAACTCCCGTGTTATTTATAGGAAACCGAATCATATTGACAACCTAGTCCTCTCTGTGGGAACGATCCTTTCTTGCCCTTGCTTCATTATATATTTTGAGTAGTAAGAAAGTGTAATTTATATTTGTATCGGCTGACAACCGGTCAAATTTTGGCGCCGTTGCCGGGGAGGCAGCGGTTGTCACTTGTTTTTGGTTTCTTATTTTTGTTTTTAGTTTTTGTTTTATTTTTCTTATTTTTTGGGTTTTAACCTTGGTTTGAGAATTTTATTTCAGGTGCTTGTTTCTCATGGAAGGAGCATACTACATGGATGGATACGGTTTTCACCAACCTCAACAATACGACAACTACCAATTCCAGGGGTATAATCAAAACCAATTCATTGGTTATGACCAATATTCCATGGAACCTTATGGTTTTCCTCAACAACCTTATGGCGGGTATGTGTGTGAACAACCACAAGGATGGGAGGATTCTTATGCTCGTGAACAAAAAGTCTCTAACTTTATAGACAAAGTTTCCAACTTTTTACAAGAAGAATTTCAAAAAGCAAAAGAGACTACAAACGAGCAACTCCAAGAACTTCGTGAAGGTATTGCTAGCTTGCGAAAAGGCATTGATCAATGCAAGGAAGATATGGATAATTCTAATGTGCATATGGTTTGTGATGAATATTTGATTGATGCTAATGTTGAAAAAGGCCAATCCTTGGGCACTTTCGTTGATAATTGTGTATTTAACTCAACTCTTGATCGTAATAATGATCATTCACCTATTCAAAAGGATGAGTTCGAGATTAGCAACACTAAATTCAGCGAGGACCAATATTATGTTGACTATGATAGTGATGGTGATTATAATACATTGCTTGAAACAACTCATGGTGACATCTCCGAGGAGTGTACAATGGAGTCTTTTTGGGATCAAGATGAAAACGAAGAGGAATATGTCGACACTTGTGTAGATTACTCAAGCATTGATCTTAATAATGATCAAGAGCCTATTCAAAGGGTGGAGCTTGAGGATGATGCATTTTCGAGTGTTCTAAAAAAGTTTCTTATAATAAAATTTGGATCCGCAAAAGAGTATGTGCCTTACAACAAAAAGGAGTGTGTTGAGAATGAGACCGTTATGACCACTATTGTGGAAGACCCAATTGAGCTTGCATATGATTGTAATGATGATGTTTATGTTGATACTTTGGTTAAGGCAGAAACGGACGAAGAATGGTTTCAAGGTTTGATAGAGGACCATGATATACATGAGGTGAATTATTCACTTGAGTTTTTCAAGGATGAAGAGGATTCCGTGATTCAAGAGATTGTGCGTGGTTTGTCTAACCCTTTGCATATTGTTTCTTCTCCTTTACCTCTTATTGGTTTGAATGTATGTGCTTCGAGAATATTGTTGAAATGACTTTGTTTCGCGATATCCTCCATTAGAGATACTTGATTCTCATACTATGCAGGTTTTGGAACCAGAAACCATGGAAGTTCCCGACTTCTATATTCTTTATACACTTCCAAGTGTGGACAAGAATAAGTGTTGGGGAAGCTTTTATCGGCTAATAGCTTCGTTTGTGTTTTATATTACTAATATTTGTGTGAAGCTAGTGTTTGCAAAACAGGTTCTATGGAAGGATCCCCAACTTTTCAGATTGTTGGTATATGGGGAATGAATCTTGCAAGGATATAGTCGGGCTGACGACTTTAAACCAAGCGCTACATGGGAGGCAACCCATAGGTTTTGTATCTCTTATATTTTAATTTTTCTTTTCTTGTTTTTACTTTTTCTTGTCGCATATTGTTATAAGATTTCCCACCTTGACTTTCTTTGGACGATTCAATTTACATTGAGGACAATGTAAAGTTTAAGTGTGGGGGAGTGGTTAAGCATTTGCGTTGTAAATTTTTCAAATTTTTCAACTTTTGTGTAATTAGTGAATAAGAAAACTCCAACTTGTAGTTAGTTTAGAGTCACATAGTATACATGTCGCTAAGATTACATCGAGAATCTCATAAGAGTGACTGAACTTAGAGATGACAGAGAACATGATCGGGTTTCTTAATTGTATGAGAGTTAAAGTTGGATTTAACCATGCCAAAGTGGCAAATAAGGTGCAGACTCGAATTCGGTATTAGAGTTGTGATCCCCTATAGTGGAGACTACCCATGTTACATAATGTGAGGCACCGACCTTCAATTCTTTGTACCTGTCTAAATTTGTGCTTTTAGAGTGTGTGTCACTGTACGTAAATTCCGGGCAGAATGGTGAGCTGCCTAACCTCCCACCAATAGAAGCACTATTTTGATCTCTTGAGTGCTATTTTTGTCAATCATGATGGTGACATCGAATTGCTAACTTACATACCACTTATAATCTTGTTCGCAGTTAGCACCATCCACCTTATCTCTCTACACCAACAGGTCCATAGAAACACCATCATCATCAACAAGAGGAGCATCACAAATTTGAAGGAAAGTTGAAAACGTTCAAGGTTTACAAGCAACAGTACAAAAATGAGCAGATTTCAGATTCAAGTAAAGCAACAAAACAAGGAGCATAATTTTTATAAGTTGAAGACTATAGTACATGAGTGAAAATTATCAAGATGAGAGTTCGAGAAGTTTATGATATCGAGACATATAAGTTGTGAAGAATCAAGCGGTAAAGTACTTACACCATGGCCTTGTACTTACATTTTTTTATTTTATTTGTACTTTACTTTCTCTTGTCTCAAAAAAAAAAAAAAAAAAAAAAAAAATGAAAAATGAAAAAAAAAAGACAAGAGAAAATTTCTTTAGGTTCATTACTAGTTTTATTGTTTTATTTCGTTTTTTATTTTGTATTTGTTTTATTTTTATGATAAAAAAAAAAATTGATAAAAAAAAAAAAGAAAAAAAAAATTATATTTTGGGTTTGTATAGTTCGTTTTTAGTTTTGTATTCTTTTAATAAACCCAATGGAAGAAGGAATATCCATAATGAAGTTTCAAGCAATAAGGAATTAGAGGAAAAAATTACATTGTCAAGATTCTATGAAGTTCAAGAGTTATCATCAAGAGTTGAAGACCGAAGACGAAGATGAAGACACCGATAGAAGACCGAAGACGTTTCTATGGATGCTGTGAGAGTGGTGCTAGCTACACGTCGAACGGATAACGAGGTAAGTAAGCATATTCCCACCTTCGTTAAGTGGTTGATTTCCTTTCGAAGAGATCGTCGGAAAAATGGGTTTTCAAAAATAAATAAAAGATGTGGGTTTTCAAAATACTTCGGAGGGTTTTTGCCTTCCTACCATTCAACGTGTCGCAGGATTTCTCTCTTCATTCCTACCTGGACACATGTGTGACCCGTAAAAAGCTGTTTATTATTGAGAGCAACTTCATAAAACCCTTTCTTGTGAGGCAGAGTCGAGACTTTTGATCACTCCGAACCCGAATTTCTTTCGATAGGGGATGGTTATTTCCCTCTCAACTTTTAAGGATGAGATTGTGTTCATTTATGTGTCTAACTTCTTATGACTAGTGTGCAGAATTTCTATGTCTTCTTAGCGCGTTGGATGCTATCATTACGGAGAACTAGTAAGTTAGAAAAGTAGGTTTTGTGGGTATATCTCTAGTAAACCCTCACGAGACTATAACTCGTCCACTAGGGACACCTAGGGGTTTAAAAGCTTGTTATTTATGCTAAAACTGACCGTAGCCTCGACGACACGGAGTTGTATGTATTCTTTAGAATTGTTTTGTTTGATTTGCTCGAGGACTAGAAAAGTCTAAGTGTGGGGGAATCTGATAGGTGTCTAAAACACTTAATTTACTATCTAGTAGTTACACTTTCTTTGCTATTTTTCTGGTGAATTATGTACTTTACGCGTGTTTTTGAGTTATTAGGTACTCTGGAGTCTCACGGACGAAAAGATGGAGAAATCACCCAATTAGAGTAAAAAGGGCAAATTATCATTTCATGGGTGAACATCATCTGTAGCCGAGTCACGGTTAAGGGGCACCTCTATGTGGAAGAACACTAAAGACAGGCCAGCTGATCATTCATGGTATCCCTTATCTAATGAGTGGGGTGGTCCCTATCACTGGGGTACGTGTAACTATCCAATCCCAAACTATCCAGCCCTAAATCGAGAAGAGTAATCTTCTCAATCATTTTCTTTCATTACACCTGAAATGGAGGTAGTTGCTGCTGTTAATACTTCCGAGAAATAGTTCGAGGAATTGAGTGAGAAGATCAAAATTAGAGAGTAGATCTCGTTGCTGCTGTTAAGAATCAATCGGGAAATCACTGAGGCCTGAAATGGAAAATGAGTTCTCAAAAGCTAATGGCCGTGATGAAGACACATAAAAGATATTGCGAGATGGTGATTTGATTGAAGAGTAAGAAGGAAATTGGGAGTCTCATTATGAAATTGAAGATAGGTTGATTGTTAGTCTGTGTATGGATCAGAGATGGCGTTATTGGAAGAATAATTGGTTGCTGCTGGTGAAATTGAGGTTCTGACGATGGAAATTGATTAGGGTTTTGAGGCAAGCAAGAATCAGAGAAGAAAGAGTTGGGGTTTGAGTTATTTTGATGGTTGAAATAAAGAGGAAGGTTGAAGGTGGCCCTGATAACGAATGGGTATTACTCGATTCAAGTTCGATGCTCGAAATGATGTCGATCAAGAGCTAGTGTTTGAAGTGAATGTGAAGAAGGAATTGATGAATCCTTGCTATTGAAGGATGGGTTATCTCGTATTTGAGCCTCAATCGAAGTTATAGTGATGTGGGTCTTGTGAATTGCAGGGGAAAAGAAGATCTCAGTGGTGTGCCATGGAGGAATTTCTGTTGAGGGTTTGTAAAGATAGAAGACTGAGATGCTGCTTCTGAGATTTGAGGAGATTACAAGTTTGAATTGGTTTAGATGGCAGAAGGATGTTGGTCTGATGGTAGGTGGTTGAAATGACTGAGGCAATGGCTGGTGCAGTTGTGCAATATAGCAGGTGGAGTTATAATTGGATGGTGGTGTTGTGTGGTGTTGCTGCCAGTGAGATGATGGTGCAAAGCTTCTGGAAAAGAAACAAGATGAGAGCTGGTATTCATGAGAAATTTCATATGTATGGAATGTGGTACAGGTGCAGGTGATGGGGTTTAACTGATGTTGTTGTGTATGATGCCGTGGCTCTGATGCAGTCGCAGTTCCGATGGCTTGAGCTCATTGCAGGCAAGAGCTGTTGGTGGTGATTTGTATGTTACAGGGAAGAAGATGGTGGATGTTTGAGTGTGTGGGTGTGCTGTTTGATTTGGTTACTGACTGCTCCTCGAATTACGAGAATGGATGGATGGTTGTGCGGCTCAGGTGGTACAAGAAAGAAGAGTTGAAGCAATTGCAGTTGGACAAGAGATGCCATGGGGTTGCAGGGATTCAGTGGAGACCAGGTGCAGGCACTGATGCAATTACAGAGCACATCGCGGGAATAGAATGGCTAAGGCTCTGATGGTGTGTGTCAATGAGGCTGTGCTGCAGAGTTGAAGTGCTGCAGGTGCTGGTGCTGTTGTGCAAGTTAATGAAAATGAGGTATTGCGGCTGTGATAGAGAGGCATGCTTGGTTGCAGGTTTGGAGCTGAGCAAAGATTGCAGCAAAAGCTAAATGTGATGTGTATTGTCTAACTGAGGCTGGTGCTATGGGTTGGAGCAGCGGTGGTATTGCGATTGCAGCTTTGGTTTGGTATGTGATTGAATGGTTTTAGCAAGAGAGAGTGGAGTTTGAAGCTGAGAGTGTAGGCTGGTAAAGATGCAACATACAGGGCCATCATGGCTGGAGTTTAAATAGTGAAGCACAATGATAGTGTAGCAGAAGCTTAGGCCTGCAATGGCTCATGCCAAGCCCAAATCAAAGCTACTCGGACCGACTCATCCGACTCCATCTAACTCGGTGCTCGACCGAGTTGACTCAATGATTCGACTCGAACCGACCGAGTTGACTCGTTTGACCGGACGACTTTGCTCTCACTGAGATGTCGCTTCTCCTGGAGTCGTAATGCCAGTTTTCCGGCGACGAATTTTGGACATAATTTTACATGGTTTTTTTTCACGCATGGGCTTGGTGGACCACTTGGAGATAGGTTTTGAGAAGACCTAATATTGGAAGGAGTATCCTTTATGGAAATTGAGAAACATATAAAAAGAGAAGACTTTTACCTAATTGGGATATATCTTATCTTTGCCTCTACTTTATTTTTCTAGGGTTTAGAACCATGAAGTCTTTTCTTTTTCTTCTTGTTATGAACTCCATGAATATGAGCTAGAGTTTTCTTTTGGTTATGGATTAGTTGGATTTCCAAACATGAGTTTTTGTTCAATAAATTAGTTTTCTCTCATATTATCGTTTATGATTCACCATCAATATTGTTACATGATTTGAATGTTTGTTTAGTCGAGTCGCGAATCGATTGAGTTTGCTTTCATCTTTATTGCTAGATTAGGGTTATTATACGCAAAAGTGATAATTCCTGATTGCAAGTAGCATAAATAAGATTATAGTTTGTAGTGATATATTCTTATGATCTTATGTGAACCATAACCTTTGTTAAATCGGATTAGTGCTTTTACACGTTCGATTGCTTTGATTGGCCTGATTTCATAGAACCTAATGCATCTAGGTAATTAAACTTGATTAGTGCTTTTACACGTTAGGTTGTTCTTTTAGATAGAATTCATATTCGCATCTTTTAATGTGTTTGTTGATGACAAGAGGAGATTAGCGGGATATTCTTGCGATCAAGGTATTCTAGGGCCTTTGATAAAAGTTGAGATTAAAATATCAATTCTAGTTATTGTGTTGAAAACATGTTTGTGATTGAAGACGAAATCCATGACCAATACTTTCTCATTCTTGATTTGCGTGTTTACTTTTTATTGTTTTGCTTTTATTTTATTTTCGTTTATAAAAATCAGAAAACTCCCGGTGTTATTTATAGGAAACCGAATCATATTGACAACCTAGTCCTCTCTGTGGGAACGATCCTTTCTTGCCCTTGCTTCATTATATATTTTGAGTAGTAAGAAAGTGTGATTTATATTTGTGTCGGCTGATAACCGGTCAGAGTGATACATATCACCATAGTATTGTTATTGAAGTTGTGATACAATTGAACTTTGACGCTGTGTAATGATACTATGACACTGTATAACAATGATTGAGAACTCTTGTTTTCTTATTGTTATAGCTACGGATTTTCAACAACGATGGTTCTAAACTTACAACCTTTGGGATCATTGGAGTACTTGGAAGTGACGAAGATTTCGAGTAATGTTGAAGATTTGACATGTGGAATAGGATCTACAAAAGTTAATTAATTTATTTTTTGTATTCCATATGTATTAATAGTTTTGCCACTAAATTTGACAAAGGGGGAGATTGTTAGAGCATTGTTCGGTCGAACTCGCATGCGTTGCTATCTCAAGCATGTTTGTCAATGTTAGTGATCAAAACTATAAGTCTTGATTTCTAGCCTATGTAGCTAAAGGTCTAGGACTAGGATAGAAAGTGTAGTTGAGCTCAAGAACTCCATGGCAATCATCATACAAGACGAAGGACTACTCGAGGAACCGGTGGAACTTCATCGACTAAAAGGTATGTGGAGACTTGAACTTATCTCTGTCACTCAAAAGTCTATTTACTATATCTCCTACTCTTGAGACAAAAGTCGTTTAGACGTATAGACTTTCATTATACACATTTGCTATTTCGAGCTTAGTTTAACCCGCCTATCTATTTCTCTAAATATGTGTTGGTAAGCTTTCGCTTTAACCGAATTCATCTTTACCTAGTGACGAAAGTCATGATATGTTTCAATCACTTTGGAAATTGCTCTGACGAAAAATGGTCTATGAATAACGGCTATATAACGTTCTCTGAGAATGTTTCAATGATTGAAATGAGAGTTTAGATTACATAACCATTGGGTACGGTTCATAAACCCAAAATTCAACATTTCGTTTGTGTGTAACAAGCTAAGTTTTCGATCCAACGGTTGAGAAATATTAGCTTAAATCTAATCAGATTTTCATCTAACGGTGAATATTGAATGTTTTGTTACTAAGATAAAATTAATTGCAAACCCTGATTTGAAAGACTATATAAGGGAGAAATCTAGCAACTGGGAAACCTAATCCCCACAATTTACGTGTGATACTAGTTTGCTAAGCTAGAGTCGATTCTCCTTTAACCTTTGGTTTTCTTCCTCTAAAACCAGGTTAACGACTTAAAGACTTCATTGGGATTGTGAAGCCAGGCCGATACTACTTTTCTTGTAGTTGTGTAATCTGATCTTGCTATTTCTATCGTACGAGTACAATTGAAATAATTGGCTTGAGATTTATATCTCCGATAGGCAAGATAGAAAAGAAATCACAAACACTTCGTCTCATTGTTTGTGATTCCACAATATCTTTTTTCGCTGCGTCGATTAAGATTATTGTTAGGTGATCAATAATACTAGGTTGTTCTTCGGTAATATAAGTCCGGGTTATTGATTGGTTCATGTTCACCTTGATTTATCAAAAGACGGAACAAAACTCGTAGGTTTATTCGTGGGAGACGGATTTATCTATTACTATAGACTTTTCTGTGTGATACATATTTGTTTATTAAAGTCTTCGACTTTGGGTCGTAGCAACTCTTAGTTGTGGGTGAGATCAGCTAAGGGAATCAAGTACGTAGCATCCTACAGGGATCAGAAGCGTAGGAGCATAAGTATACCTTGGATTAGTGTGAGATTGATTGGGGTTCAACTACAGTCCAGAACGAAGTTAATTTGGAGTAGGCTAGAGTCTGTAGCGGCTTAATACAGTGTGTGTTCAATCTGGACTAGGTCCCGGGGTTTTTATGCATTTGCGGTTTCTTCGTTAACAAAATTCTGGTGTTTGTGTGTTGATGGTGGATTTTAGTTCAGGGCTAAAATTGTGAAACCAAATTTATGTGCTGACATCCTGCAAAGGATAGCCACTGATAAAGTGATGAATACTTCTTCACTTTACTAATTCACCTAAATTGAGCATGTGGCAACAATCCCAAAGATTCTCGTGAATTAAATACACGAAATTCATTCAGTCGGAGCATGTAGCAACAATCCCATATACCCTGTGAATTTACAGCATTATTAATTAATGCATGACCAGCCTTGTATTTCCTGTACTCATTACCGGTGTGGCATGACGACTGAGTATTGTTCTCAGCAGAGCAACACTAACCTCCAAGCATTAATAAGGAAGCATGTACGAAATACCCGTACATGCTACAACTCTCGGTGTGTTATACTAGCCCGATTGAGCATACATCTCTCAGTGTGTTATACTAGCCCGATTGAGCATATTTGAATCTGGACTGTCCATATCAGTCTCAGGAACGATCACGACCATCCAACTTCACCGGCATGATTGGATGGCTTAGATTGAATCCATGACCCCAAGCGGGTATTGGAATATTCACTACCGACCCAACGCGGCCCCGCATGGTCGGCCTCCCCAAAAGGGTGGCATAGCTTTCCAAACCGTCCAAGCCAAAGCAAGTATGGACGAAAAACCCTAAATTAGGGTTTGCGGCACATTACATGTGTCGCAAAAAATGTCTCAACCATCCATCTTCGCAGGCATAGATGGAGGGTGTAGATGTAGATTCAAAGGGCCCAGAGCATGTCAACACACTCACTGTAAGCCCGCCTACACACATGACCGATCGGTCAGGACCAACCATGGCTGGTCGTTCCAGATCGTGCGCCCAAAGTGGGCATACCGCACGGCCGGCAAAACCCTAATTAGGGTTTGCATTGATCGCAAACGTCCGTTTTCTCCTGATCGAATGGAGGGTTTAGGAGTCGGCCGAGTAGGTCCAAGAGCATCATCATGATCAATGTGGACCCATCTATCTCCATACCCGATCGGCCAAGGCATAACATGCCCGGTCGTTCCAATTGGCATGCCCAAACTAGCGTGGTCACACTTCCCAATCGCAAACTGATCTCGACCACTCAACTTCGCCAGACGAATTGAGTGGCTTAAATCACGTTCCTATGGGAAAGTAAGGTATAGGCATGTACACCAACCTTCCACCTACACGCCGAACCAATCGGCCGGGACCGACCAAGCTTGGTCGTCCCGAAATGCGCGCCTGAAGAAGGCATGACGCGCGGCATTTGCGGCACCAAACTTCTGTTGTAAATCAATCCTGACCGCTCCTCTTTTCCGGACAAATTGAGCGGTCCAAATCACACTTTCACGGGACAATGAGGTATGGGCATGTATACCGGCATGCCGTCTACACGCTACCCGATCGGCCATGCCAAAATCGTGTCCCGAGCTTGGATTCGACCAAGCTGAAAAGTGGTGCTTGCGCACCTCTTCTAAAAACCTAATTCCACTAACGGTCGCAGATGAGTGTCTCAAAGATCATCTCGTCCGTCCAACTTCACCGGTTTAGTTATACAGACCCGGTCAGGAGTTAATTGGTCAGCGAGGCGTCAGGGTGATCATCACCCGTCACTCTACCACACCATGTGGTCGGCCAGGGAGGACTTGCTTAAGAAACCTCCAAACCGTCACATGAAGTAGGATGGACATGAGGCTATTTTGAGACGCTCAAACAGCGATGCTTCATGCACGCTGAATATACTCGATGCAGTACCTGCATAGAATACACACGATACTTCACAAGTATCGACTTCCTAAATAACTTAGTTATTTAATCTAGCATTACATGCTACTTTCTGTGGGTCCCACGATCCACACACTCGAGACATCAATCATGTCACAAACTAGGGGATACATACTGGGGTATTGGTCTGGAGGTTTACAACGTGCAGCGCACAACGCGCCATCACAAGAACGTGTCAGTAAGTCATGGACGGCTAGTGATGATGGGAGAAGTGGGCAAGATTGGTCGTGTGACACCAACACACGACTCCACTACTCCATCACTCCACTTTCTCCGCTTCCCACGAGATACAAGGGTTAGGATAAAAGTCTTGTATAAATAGGTTCTCCTCCCTATTTTCCAAAAGAAGAAACAAGGCAAGACAAGACAACAGAGGCAAGTGTTGATACAATCGTATTCAAACACCGGAACTGATAGCTTACATCCTGCAAGCCAGTTCAGCTTTATGATACAAGTCATACATAGCCAAAACCTTCACAATCTCAACACCTTCTTCGCTTCACTCCCTAAGATCAACCCCATCTCCTTCACTTTGTGACCGAAACAAGTATGGAATGGGCATTTCTTGGTTTAGGCCGGATTTGCACAGATTGATTTCTCGAATCTACAAGCACTCTCGTACAGTGAATTTGTTTAGGGTTTAGATTCATTTCTCATCCACACACCCCAAATTACCAAAACCGGCAGAAATATTTTTCACCCATAAACAATTGGCGACCACAGTGGGAGGTTAATCTCTCGGTTGTAAAGTCAATTTCTTCAATACCATTCAATCAATTTCGATATGGTTGGTCTTAAGACCGCCTCGACAGTCTCAAATCCTGATGGTTCCTCCAACGGAGATACCCCTCCTCCTAACGGCGTATCTGACGGTATGATCAGGAGATTTCCAACATTAAGCGAACTAGCACGAGTACAGGAGATTCACACGAATAACATGGAGCTAATCAAAGAAGCGGTAAATGGCATACTTGATCTCCTCATTAAGATGACATCAGAGATGAGCGTTCCGGAGACCTCTACACCGGGGACTAGTTCCCCTCAGATCAACAGCTTTACTACGAACCAAAGACCAGTGGATCAAGAAGCGGCATCTCTAGTGGAAAGCTTGTGTGAACTCTTGCACCTCTCGAAGAATCAACGGGCAGAGAAGTTTGCTGCAATTAATAAAATAGCTCTGGACGTACACCTGACTTCTTCACGTCCAGAAGTCCTAATCGCATCGGAAACATCTCAGTAAATAATGTTACATTTACAGAAGACGACATGATGGCAGAGGAAGGTCACAACCGGGCCCTACATGTTACCGCACGCATCAAGGGTTCAGAGTTCAGGAGGGCCCTCGTCGACACATGAGCATCTTCGAATGTGATTACTCTCAAGACTCTCAGGACAGCCAAGGTTAGCCCATGCAAGATTGTACGACAGCCCACCACAATGATGGACTTTGAAGGAAACCAGACCAGCACATACGGGTATGTCAATCTGAATTTATCAGTAGGACCCGTTCAATCAAAAGTGAAATTTGAAATCATAGAAAATGAGCCGGACTACCATATGATACTAGGGAGACCGTGGCTTCATGACAATAAGGTCATCCCTTCAACGTATCACCAGTGCCTGAAGACCATGCTAAATGAGGAAGTCATCTCATTATTCCCGCATCATTGTCTCCGTACGCACCAATATACGGAGTGGAACTGGGCTTTCTAACCGAGTTCTAAGATCCAAAAGAAACTCCACGCAGGAAGGTCGACAAAGTCCTGTGCACCCCACTACCCACGTGGGCTTCAATCCGAGAAGAAGGCCGACTTGCATCATTTATACACAAACCCCAAACCCTAGGGGGCTAAGCACCACGACACGCCTTTTCCAACTTGGGTGTGGCGACGAGGCGTCCATCTTTATCCGGTGTAGCTTCAACCCATGCTCACACCAAAAGGGAACGCACTTTCGAGGCAAACCACAAAATTAATTAATACAAATATTTATTCTTGAAAACAAAGAAAACACGAGATGATCGATTTCTAAGTGCAAAGGGGAAGACAATATACTCATCAAATACCCCAAACCTTGAATTTTACTTGTCCTCAAGTGAAACGAGAAATTAGGAAATCCTAACTATACCCACATTCTCTCGAGCATTTAATTTTAAACCCCTAGCAGGAGAGACCGGCACCCTATGAGTCTCCGCCATTTCTCATCCTTAAGTCCGATTGAGAAGTAACCATGAATCTTTGCAAGAACGATTGCTTTTTACGAAACACAAGATGAGGTATTGGACGCTCCACAACCATTAGTAAGGGTGTGAGTACTCACTTACCTTCTCACCCGCTACAAGATGGCACCAACTCCTTGAATAATAATAATTAATTTTTTTTTTTTTTTTTTTTTTTTTTTTTTTTTAGTTACAACTCGACGAGCCCGAGATGATGTGTTTCCTTTGGTAAACATTGCGAATGAAGAATCTCCCACCATTCCTACCCGGAATTGCCGGTGACACACACTCTCACAAAGAGTCTATCTCCACTATGGTTGATCACAATTCGACTAAACTGTCCCTCCGGTATGGTGGACGAACGTGTGAGTCTTGTCCAACTACTCAAGGAGTACCAAGATGTGTTTGCCTGGACATACGAGGAAATGCCTGGTCTAGACAAAAAATTGGTCACCCATCACCTACATGTCATACCTGGATCCAAGCCAATCAAGCAATCTCCGAGGCAATTCAGACACGAAGTGGAAGAACAAATCAAGAACGAAATTCAGAATTTGCTAGCTGCTGGGTCCATCAGACCTATTCATCATCCGACCTGGTTAGCTAATGTGGTCCCAGTAAAGAAGAAAAATGGATAGATTCGGTGATGCATGGATTTCAGAGACTTGAACAAGTACTACCCCAAGGACGACTTTCCTCTGCCTAACATCGACATGTTAGTAGACGCCACCAGCGGACACGGCATGTTCTCCTTCATGGATGGTTACAAACTACAATCAGATAAGGATATATGAGCACGATGCAAGTAAGACAGCCTTCCGAACCCCTCTTGGCAATTTTTACTATAATGTTATGCCATTCGGTTTAAAGAACGCCGGCGCAACGTATCAATGTGCTATGACGGCAATCTTCCATGACATGATGCATAAGCAATTCGAAGACTACGTGGACGATATAGTAGTCAAATCCAAGACTCAAGCTATCCTCACAATGTCGCCTCCGTGAACTGTGAAGGAGCTCCAAAACTTCATGGGCAAGGTGAACTTTTGCTTCATTCACCCCCTGCTGAAGAAAGGATCAAGTTTCGTCTGGATCACACTACAACATGAAGTGTTTCAGAGGATTCAACAAATATTGTCATCTCTGAATCATCACAAAGGGTTAGCCTATTATGTCAGCCCAGACAAGAGCGAGCATGGGACATCTTCAGATCCACTGAAGCCAACACCTCAAGGGAGCAGCCTCAAGAAGATAACGATGTCCGCGTGTCATGTCGAGAAAGAATCCGGGCGAATCACTCTTTGGAGAATCTGCACTTTTGGTCATCCTCTGGACTTCGTGAAGCCGTTGAACGCTCATCTACCCTGCTGGAAAGAACCAGGCCTTCCAGTAATGAAGAGCCTCATGATGTTTGTGGAAGCATACATCCCACCAACAGGTAATACAACCTTCAGCCTTCCATAAGTAGTTTCGCTGAAGCAGCAAGAGGAAAGCCACCGAGATACAACATCCTGCGCGTCCAAAATCGCCAACTCCAACTCCAGCACCATATGCACGACCGCCGTAATGGTGAAACAACGTCCAAGATATTCCATATATGGATCGATGGTAACTACATCAATGAGAGACGCTTTCAGAATTTGTCTCCCGTAGAAGATTTAGTTGCGTTACCAAAAGAGTATGACTGGGACTGCTTAGCACTGCCTATCTCAAAGACAACCTCATGAACCTAGCGTGACAACATCTATCAAGTCCAAAGCTCTGGATACTCGTGGGCAGGGGATTGTCTCCCTCTTCTCTATTTCATGAAGAAACGTCAAGAAAGCCATCGATTCCAGTTTATCCCTCTAACAATGAGACGAGCTCTACCACTATATGAAGACTGCCAAGTTCGTGCCCATAGCTATCACGCCTCTCCCTGCCAGTCTCTTCTAATCACAGTTGCTGCCAGGAACTGTTGTTGCTCGTCGATTAATACCATCCAGAGCTTCACCATATCAACGACCATTACGTACAAAAGACCCATCGGGCATACAAGATAGAGCCACGTAGACCACGCTTGGGGACTAAGGTTCAGCATGAAATTCCTTTACCGTCAGTCAAGAACTTCTTCAACACTCTCCGGGACCTGCTTGCTCCAGAAGATGCTTCAACGCTCTCAGCGGGACCCACACCACGTTCGAACATACAAGGTTCAGTTTGGGAAAAGCAAGCACGCATAGATCCCACGTTCGAGCAAAGGGAAGACCGATGTTGGTTAGCAAGACCGGTGTTCGTCAAGGCAAGACCGGTGTTGGTCGAAGTAGCAAGGATGACACTCGAGCAAGCACATAAACTGTACGGGCAAAGAAAGCAAGGCCGGTGTTGATCAAGTCACAAGGCCGGTACTGCTCAGGTCACGAGGCTGGTATTGGGCCAGCAAACGAGGCCGGTGTTAGTCAAGTCCGCAAAGCCGGTGTTGGTCGAGATCGCAAGGCTAACATCCTATCACGCAAGCAAGTATATCACGTCACGCAAGTATTGGGTATTGGGTCACGTCAGGCCGGTATTGGTCAAGGCCGATCAACGTCACAAGGCTGGTATTGTGCCACGTCAGCGAACAAGGCTGGTATTGGGCCACGTTAGCAAACAAGACCGGTGTCGGTCGAAGCAACGATGTTCGTCAGGGTTCGTCAAATCAGCAAGGCCGTGTTGGTCAAGGGGCAAGTCTGGTGTTGGGGTGAGGCAACAGGTTTGGTAATTGGTCGAAGCAGGCACATCCGACCCCAAGCAAAGCAGGCATGCGGCAGCTCCCACTTGATCAGGCACATCCATCCCCAAATTGGTCGAACCAGGCACAGTCGGCCCCAAGCAAAGCAGGCACGCGGCATCTCCCACTTGATCAGGCACATCCAGCCCCAAATTGGTCGAAGCAGGCACAGCCGGCCCCAAGCAAAGCAGGCACGCGGTGGGTCCCACGTTCGAGCAAGGCAGGAATAACAAGCCCACGTTCGATCAAGCAGGAGCATAATGAGTCCCACGATCGAGCGAAGCAGGCGCAACAGCCCGTTGAGAAGGCACATCATCCCCAAGCTCGAGCGGAACAATCACGAAGAAGGCTCTCGACCGAAGCAGGCATAGCAAGGTCGATCGAAGCGAGCAAGACCGACATCATGCTAGGGGAACGCTCGCTGAACGCCTCTTGAACGTGACATGCTCCAAGGACAGGACGACTCGTCTCTCCCGGTAACATCTAACTTTGTCTCATAAGTTTTATCTCGTATATGTCACCATCTAATGCCTACCCCACAATAGTGTAACCATTATGTGATAGGCAGGGGACTTAATGTTGATGGTGGATTTTAGTTCAGGGCTAAAATTGTGAAACCAAATTTATGCGCTGACATCCTGTAAAAGGATAGCCACTGATAAAGTGATGAATACTTCTTCACTTTACTAATTCACTTAGAATGGAGCATGTGGCAAAAATCCCAGTATTCTGTGAATTAAATACACGAAATTCATCCAGGTTGGAGCATGTAGCAACAATCCCATATACCCTGTGAATTTACAGCATTATTAATTAATGCATGACCAGCCTTGTATTTCCAGTACTCATTACGGCAGTGCGGCATGACGACCGAGTGTTGTTCTCGGAAGAGCAACACAAACCTCCAAGCATTAATAATGAAGCATGTACGAAATACCCGTACAGGCTACAACTCTCGGTGTGTTATACTAGCCCGATTGAGCATACATCTCTCGGTGTGTTATACTAGCCCGATTGAGCATATTTGAATCGGATTGTCCATATCGGTCTCAGAAACGATCACGACCATCCAACTTTACCAGCATGATTGGATGGCTTAGATTGAATCCATGACCCCAAGCAGGTATTGGAATATTCACTACCGACCCACGCGGGCCCCGCATGGTCGGCCTCCCCAAAAGGGTGGCATAGCTTGCCAAACCGTCCAAGCCAATGCAGTATGGACGAAAACCCCTAAATTAGGGTTTGCGACACATGTAATGTGCCGCAAAACATTCTTAACCATCCATCTTCGCAGGCATAAATGGAGGGTGTAGATGTAGATTCAAAGGGCCCAGAGCATGTCAACACGCTCACTGTAAGCCCGCCTACACACATGACCGATCGGTCATGACCAACCATGGCTGGTTGTTTCAGATCGTGCGCCCAAAGTGGGCATGCCGCACGGCCGGCAAAACCCTAATTAGGGTTTGCATTGATCGCAAACGTCCGTTTTCTCCTGATCGAATGGAGGGTTTAGGGGTCGGCCGAGCGAGTCCAAAGGAGCATCATCATGATCAATGTGGACCCATCTATCTCCATACCCGATCGGCCAAGGCATACCATGCCTGGTCGTTCCAATTCGCATGCCCAAACTAGCGTGGTCACACTTCCCAATCGCAAACTGATCTCGACCACTCAACTTCGCCGGACGAGTGAGTGGCTTAGATCACGTTCCTATGGGAAAGTAAGGTATATGCATGTACACCAGCCGCCACCTACACGCCGAACCAATCGGTCGGGACCGACCAAGCTTGGTCGTCCCGAAACGCGCGCCTGAAGAAGGCATGACGCGTTGCATTTGCGGCACAAAACTTCTGTTGTAAATCAATCCTGACCGCTCCTCTTTGACGGACAAATTGAGCGGTCCAGATCACACTTTCACGGGATAATGAGGTATGGGCATGTATACCGGCATGCCGTCTACACGCATGCCCGATCGACCATGCCAAAATCGTGTCCCGAGCTTGGATTCGACCAAGCTGAAAAGTGGTGCTTGCGCACCTCTTCTAAAAACCTAATTCCACTAACGGTCGCAGATGCGTGTCTCAAAGATCATCTCGTCCGTCCAACTTCACCGGCTTGGTTATACAGACCCGGTCAGGAGTTAATTGGTCAGTGAGGCGTCATAGTGATCATCACCCGTCACTCTACCACACCATGTGGTCAGCCAAGGGAGGACTTGCTTACGCAACCTCCAAACCGTCACATGAAGTAGGCTGGACATGAGGCTATTTTGATACGATCAAACAGCGATGCTTCATGCACGCTGAATATACTCGATGCGATGCACATAGAATACACACGATACTTCACAAGTATCGACTTCCTAAATAACTTAGTTATTTAATCTAGCATTACATGCTACTTTCTGTGGGTCCCACGATCCACACACTCGAGACATCAATCATGTCACAAACTGGGGGATACATACTGGGGTATTGGTCTAGCGGTTTACAGCGTGCAGCGCACAACGCGCCATCACAAGAACGTGTCAGGAAGTCATGGATGGCTAGTGATGATGGGAGATGTGGGCAAGACTGGTCGTGTGACACCAACACACGACTCCACTTTCTCCATTTCCCACGAGATACGAGGGTTAGGCTAAAAGACTTGTATAAATAGGTTCTCCTCCCTATTTTCCAAAAGAAGAAACAAGGCAAGACAAGACAACAGAGGCAAGTGTTGATACAATCGTATTCAAACACCGGAACTGATAGCTTACATCCTGCAAGCCAGTTCAGCTTTCTGGTACAAGTCATACATAGCCAACACCTTCACAATCTCAATACCTTCTTCGCTTCCCTCCGTAAGATCAACCCCATCTCCTTCACTTTGTGACCGAAACAAGTCTGGAACGGCCATTTCTTGGTTTAGGCCGGATTTGCACAGATTGATTTCTCGAATCTACAAGCACTCCCGTGCAGTGCATTTGTTTAGGGTTTAGATTCATTTCTCATCCACACACCCCAAATTACCAAAACCGGCAGAAATAGTTTTCACCCATAAACACTGTGTTATTTCTATTCCGCATTATATTTGTTTATATAATTGAAATATCACAGGTTGTGCGTTGTTCAATCAATTAGAATATCCGACCTTTTGGTTGTTGATTTAAATTGATTGACACTTGGATATTGGTCTTTGGTACCATCCAAGTTATCTCTCTTTGATAAAGACTCGCAGATTTCTATTTGCTTGAGTAAAGATCAAATCGAGAGATTGAGATATAAAGTCGTTAATATACTTTTTATCTAGATTGAGTCTGACTGTCTAGTTGATTCTCTAGAAAGTATATTGGAGTTTGTCCATACATATTGCTAAGCGAAATATTGGGTGTGGTTGTTAGACCCCCGCTTTTTCAATGATGAATTGTGGGTGCAGATATTAAGTGCTAAGTACTTCAAAAACTGTAGTATACTTCATCTTGAGAAACTCAATGAGAGTTGTTCTTGGATCTGCAGGGGTATCTATAGATGCATAGATATCATTAAAAAAGAATAGTTTTTGGGTTGTTAGGTGTGGCACTAAAACTAAAATTTGACTTGACTATATTGGATTATTGGTTTAGATCATCCTCCTATTCCCGCTGAAGGTTTAGTGAATTCAGTGTCTTATGTTTATGTTTCTGGCCTTTCTATCGATGGCACTAGAAGTTGGAATGTTCATTTAACTCACTATTTGTTCTCTTCTGAAAATGCTAGTAAAATCTTAGCAATGAATGTGCGTGTGATTGGTGATGATACCCTCATTTGGTTACCAGATAGGAAAGGCTTGATGGCCCTAGAAGTTGGAATGTTCATTTAACTCACTATTTGTTCTCTTCTGAAAATGCTAGTAAAATCTTAGCAATGAATGTGTGTGTGATTGGAGATGATACCCTCATTTGGTTACCAGATAGGAAAGGCTAATTCTCTGTTAAAAGTGTTTATAATGTGTTGACAAGAATGCCTAACTCTTCTGCAGTGATTCAACCCGTTTCTACTCAGGTTTGGAAATCTCTATGGAAAGTTAAATTGCCTCATAAAGTTAAAATATTTATCTGGAAATGTATTAAAGATATAATTCCAACTAGAAATAAGCTTTCAAGATATAAATCTGATATTGAGGTGCACTGTAGTTTATGCAATCATCCAATGGAGTCTGGTGATCACTTATTTTTAATTCTTTCTTATGCTTGATCCATCTGGTTGGCTGTTAATATCAATGTAGGTAACATTTTAACTCAGCATAGAACTTTTAGAAACTGGGCTATGTCATGGTTTATTGCAGGAACTAATTTGACTTTTGGTTCAGGCATCAACATACAGGATATTAATAAGTTACTTATGGTAACAGCGTGGACCATTTGGAAGGATAGGTGTTTTAAAGATTTTGAGAATATTAATCTTATTAGAGCATTGCCACTAGATGGTATTAATAATCTAACTAGTCCTGGTACAATTTAAATTACTCATGATAATGGTTCTATACAGATTCAAAGATGGAAACCTCCAGATATTTTGAGTATTTGAAGATCAATTTTGATGCATCTTTTATGCAGAATACTTTACAACGAGGAATAGGCCTAATTGTACGAGATTTTGCAGCTATCTGCATTGGTGCTCAAGGAGCATACTTTGATGGAGGAATTAAAGCAGGAATTGAAGTGGGGGAGCTGGATTGCAAGGCCATGTTTGCATCTGTTAACTTTGCAGTCACAAGGAGTTTTAAGGAAGTTGTTTTCGAATCAGATAGTGAAGTTCTAATAAAGTCTATCAATGAACAAACCTACTATGTTCATTGGATGAACTAGTCATTAATTCTGGATATTAAGTTTCTTTTGAGCAGTGTATTTCGGTTAAGAGGGATGCTAATGGAGTGGCTGATAAGATAGCAAAAAAAGCTAGTAGATCTTTAAAGTCAAATTTTGAATTTCAATCCGATCTTCCTCTTGATATTCAAGATTGGGTTGATCATGATCGAAGTGTAATCTCTTAATTCATTAATAAAATTCTTTTTGCATTAAAAAAAAAAAAAAAACAATAAGACAAGTCAAGACCCAAGTAGCTTTTTCCATCTAGCATAAGCTAACATGAGGAGGAACATCAAGAAGCATCCAGCTGAACTACCTCCAACAATAGGGCCAAAGATTCCTTCAATACGGTAAAGCAGGCAAGGAATGTTCATACCAAAGGTACCAGCAATCAGAGTCTCAACAGCTATGGCAAATGAAGCAATGGTCAATGTCAGCTGGAGTTGAATGAGTTCATTTCTTTGGTTGTCAAGTTGGATGTTGACGTAATCCTCTGTATCATCAATATATTCTCTCACCTGTGCATGTTCAGAAAAACATAACTATTCTAGGTTAACATATAAAAAGATAAATTAGAAAATTTGATCTTTTGTTTTACTCTATTTAGCCACTTTGAACTCTGTTTCTTGCAGTTTAGGGTTCACTGCACCACAAGAAATAGTTGGACAAATGAACTTAGTTTGCTTTAAACTCTCATAATGATTGCATAATACATTATGAAAAAAAACTCATGATACAGTTTTAGTGTGCAGGGAGGATATAAAGACAATGTATGTTATGTAGGGTGTACTCCGACCCAGGTATCAAAAAACAAAACAAAACAGATCTTACTCATTACTCCAACAAGGTAAACTTACCGACAATATTTTGTTACGAGTCCCATCCAGCTGCATGAAATAAGCCTCCAGCAACATCTCCAAATCCTCAACATCATCATGATCATCGAAACGATTGCTAGTAATCAGACTTGCACTCTTATTAGAATCAAGTCTCCGAAGGTTAGGTCCGATGGCAACATTGCTGTTTGAACCCATGGTCCCCATTAATGCTTCTGATTGCTGATTCTGGATGAACTTCCTAGTTAAGTATAACTGTGCCATATCCTCATTATCATCTAAAAGATGCTCAAGTTCATCCCTAACCTGCCATAAGAATTAAGGCTATTCAACACTAGCTGAAGCATTACCATAATAAAAGAGTACAGATATTGGACGAGAATATAAACAATGTACCAGCTTGTTCATGAATGAAAGCATAAAGAAAGAGCTGCATATAGATATTTCAAACCCTCAGTGGGTTGACTTGCTAAATAAAAACAACAGGAGATGTCAAGTTCAAGAGAAACTCTAACCCACTCCAGACCTAGAATGCATGAGTTTCTCACCCACCACTATGAATATGTAACATGTGCAACCACATACAGAGTAGAATTATTCTGCAAAACAGATACTATCAAAAGGAGATTGTAACACATGGTATTAAAGGGTATTAAATGGAAGTTCAAAACTGTGGTTACTGTTCATGCTTTCTCCGTCAGTTCGCTCAGATTTCAGAAATAACAAGTCTTAAACTAACATTACGAATTATCATATGAATCTCATTGTCCTTAACAACAGAGAAGTTTTCAGCAGCTCACTTCTAAATATGAAATATCTCCTAATCACATTATGATCCACCAGTAATGTTTATGCTTCCTCCGTCGGTTCGCTCAGATTTCAGAAATACCAAGTTTTAAACTGAAATTATGAATATCATATGAATCGCATTGTCCTTAATAACAGAAAAGTTTTCAGCAGCTCACTTGGAAATATGAAACATCTCCTAATCATATATGATCCCCCGGTATCAAATTACTCATGTTTATTAGTCTACATATCCCTATTTTATTTCTCGGAGTAAGTATTACGACCTCCTTGTCACTGTGTCCTGTATAAGAAAAGACTCCTATGATATGTTTCAAGTTCCAACCACCCTCACCTTCTTAATAATCTCAAATACTCCTTCAGCAAGACTTACCCGTATTTGCAGAAGTTCAATCCTCTGGTTTTGCAGTACTTGCTACTACATTGATTAAATGTTAAGTCCAAACACAGGATACCCCGCATAATATTCGTTTCTATTAGAAACTAATACGTTAGAAGCTGACTCCTACCAAGACAAATCAAAAACCACATTTTTCACGTCTTTCTTTTCGACCTGCATCTTTTAGCATTGACTTTTTTATTCTGTTAAGTTGTTGCTATCTCTTTCTAGTTTGGCAAGTAACAAGGGTGTGTAACTCAATAGTTTAAGGTCAAGCCTATATCCTAATGAGAGAAAAAAGGAACAGCACGGAAAGAACTCAAGGCGCTTCCTCAACATAAACCGCGATGTCCTCGAAACACTAAATCCTAGAAAAGTTATTTCCCAAAGCGCATCTCTAAATTATGAGCCTTCAGTATTCCTGTGCTTTTTGTGAATCACATCACAAAAAGTTATCAACTTCCAGATGATTATGTTATTTTGTTATTACTTCCAATTAGCATGTGACCCTGCCAGCTACAGAACCCTCACTAGCTAACACGGCTGCCACTCATTTCTGATTGCCCCACTGTCACATTTTTAACTTCGTATTAGTTCAAATTTCATAGCTTTCATCTACTTGTTATATAGAGAACAACACATTCATTCATTGGTGGAAAATGCACCGATATGGTCATATGGAGCTCCCTGTAAATAATTTTAACATAGATATGCAGTAGCAAACAAGAAAAATCACATTTTTCCACAAATGGAGAAAGCTAAATTTCCATTTACGTTCGTACTACTTCTTTGAGTTCCTAATATAAATCCATTTATGTTATGTACTACTTCTTTGAGTCCCTAATATAAATTTCACAAATTTCTAGAAACTATAAGACAATTATTTAGTCTTGTAACAAAGACATGATGCAACTCATAAACTTCAAATAGTCTTGTAACAAAGATATGATGCAACTCATAAACTTCAAATACATAGAAAGATGAGTGACGTACCTTTTGTACACGAGCAAGCAGGCGAGTGAGAGTGCTTTTCAAACTTCGGACTAGTTCAAGATTCTTGGTGCTAACATTCCTAGCCAGCTCATCTAACACAGGGTACGCGTTCCTCTCCAGGTCAGCCACATTGGAATCCAAGTATGTACATACAACCTCTAATGCAATCTCTAACACCTGAAACTCAAAGGGAAGCTCAGACTGCAGACCTTCAGCTGCTTCAGCCCCGACCTCATGAGTCTTGGGTTGGCTATTATGAGGAAGTTGTTGCTTTAGTTGTTCCACGAATGGAATAACTTCCTGACAAAGAGGATCTAGCAGCAACACTTCTTCAGCTGTAACTATAGCCTTTATAAATTCCAAATTGACAACCATTGCTTTCTCTCTGGCTGCAATTCCGATGCAACAGACAATCAGTATACATTTGACTTTAAGAAAAAAAGGTAATCACTGATCAATAACTATCAATATACATAGAAATCATTCCGGGTGAAGATCAGTCCTAGAAAGATATAGGCGTTACTGTAAAAGATCTAAAGAAGAAAAAAACCCAGCAAAGGACTAATTGATACTCTCCTAGACAATCCAATACTTCTCAGGAAAAAGAAAAAAAACATAAATAAATATCATACATGCCTAAAAGCATTTCATAAACTGAAATCTACAAGACCAGTAAAGACTTGGTGGACATGAGCTCTTTCCTGAATGCAAAAACACGAAACAGATCCACTGTTATAGCATATAACTGGCCGTCAAGCAAATCTGAACCATAATTTGCATTGAGGAAACATCCATAACGAAAAAAAACAATCAAACATTCAATTCTATTGTGTGAGAAGCAATCAAACATTCAATTCTATAATTTAAAAAAAAAAAAAAAAAATCCATAACGAAAGCATGTCTCGCCTGCACCTAATTTAACATAAGCTAGTGTAGACAGTTCTTTAATTTACACAATATCTCTGTATCATGTATTATATTCATATCAGACCTTCACTCAAAATCAAAGCAAGAATAGAAAAAAGGATGTCTTGATTTTACATTTAACAACAATTGTTCGTTTTGTTACTTTTGTTTTGCCTTTCTCGATGGAGTTTGAAGTTTTATTATTTACAGACGTTGATCAACCTAGAAAAAGATTCCCGGACAGTCGAGCATTGGATTGAGCGTGGAGATGTCTCTTCGATCATTTACTTATGAGGAACTTGAACAGCCAACAGATAATGTTAAGGATGTATAGGAAGGGGTACTTTTGGAACTGTCTACAAAGGGAAATGATCAAATACAACCTAGACAAACATTGCTGTCAAGAGACTAGAGAAAATGGTTGATGAAGGAGAAGGAGAGTGTTTAGCTGAGATGAGGGCGACAGGGAGAACCTAGTACAGAAATTTGGTTCACCTTTTAGGTTACTGCAAACGGGGAACTAATGGGCTTCTGGAATAAGAGTACATGATAAATGGCTCCGTCGCAGACTTCCTCTCTAAGTATGAAGAACACCCATCTTAGAATGAAAGAGTGGAAACTGCTTGGAGCCTTGCCAGAGGCATTCTCCAATTGCATGAAGAATATGAAAACCAGATTACCCACTGTGATATAAAGCAACAAGCACCATGCACCAGAACAACGGTGCCAAAATTGTGGACTGGCTGAACAACCAAAGCAAGACGAGACATATACACTCACTCCAAAGAGAAGAGCTAGAGGGTATGCTGCACCTGAGTGATAACAGAGCATACTTATCACAGTGAAAGCAGATGTTTATAGCTTCAGGATTGTGTTATTGGCAATCATTTGTTATCCTAATGTTGGAAGGGACTACAGATATTCCAAATCCTCCAAGTTCAGCTTCTTCTATTATTTGTTCTGCCTAGAGTAGGTTATAGGTATATGTTAGTTAAAGTGACCACCAAGGAGTGTAAAGCTAAATTAGCACTCCTACTTTTGAAACCAAGACCAAATAACCAATCAATTAGCACAATTTAGTCGATACAGTATTTGCTGATAAAAATTTTGTTTCCGGTTTCCTTTTCTCTATGCTGCTTCCGTTATGAAATTGCAATGCTATGTGTCTTTCGTATAAAGTTTACAAAATCATATCAGAATAATGTTCTCATATGATTTTCTCCATTACTGTTATTTAGGGTGAAACAACCTAAACCATACCATAAATCAACAAAATAATATCTAACTATCTAACTGAACAATCACAGCAAATCAAATTAAACCCCTAAAATCAGAAAGTAAAAGAATTACCTAGTATATTAGAAGACTGAGAAAAGACAGGACCAAGAATTCTAAGGTCCCGAGCAGGAATTGATACCCGCTTAATAATAGCACTTTTATCCAATTCAGAAACCTCTGATTCACCAAACTGATTAAATTTCATCCATAATCTAGCATTACCGGTCTTCTTTTTAGGTTTTGCTGAGGAAGTCGGAACAACTCCAACTGAATTGTTGAGATTAGAGTTGATAATATTATTAATATGATCAGTTTGTAGTGGTTGCATCTCAGTGGACTTCTTATTTCGACGCCTTAAGATCTTTCTGGGAAACGAAACTGATCCTTTCCCCATTTCAATCTCTCTTTTTTTTTTTTTTTTTGTTCTTCTTCTTCTCTATAAAAAATTTAATCTCCGGCTCTTATCTGTATCTATCTTCCTCTTCTTCCATTACCAGATTACTACTACGCTATTGAATAATTCCTTGATGTTGTATAGGTTGGAACCCTAGAAAATACTGATGGTGAATGAAGAGGAGACGAAGAAGATGAAAACGTAACAAACATCCTCTCTCTTCTGTCGTATCTCTTTCTCAAAGTGTTTTTGTAATTTTTCGCTTTTAACCATCGCTCTATTTAAGTGGGACCCGATATATAGTACCTAGAAAACTAGGAATCACAACTCAATCTTTTCGTGATTATAGGATTAGCCCAGCGTTAGTCGGGGTTATAATAGGAAAATGATATATGGCACCCAAAATTTGTGCACCCAATGCACCCAACATGAGGTGGCAATTTTTATTCGGCTCAATACTGTAATTCTTGTATTATTCTGCTTCACCGAACCCTATACTGTTAGAAGCAAGTGAAGAACAACAATGGAGTGTTGTCTGACTCTCTCCAATTGGTTTAACAAGTAAACTTAATTTATTTTCTTTTTAATGCATTTCAGACACTTATTATTTTCCGTCCTTTATCAATTGAAGGTAGGTCAGCAACTTTCTCAATTAATTTTGATTTCATTTTTACCAAGCAATGATCAATTGTGTGTTCTTTATAAATATTTGATCATCACTTCACCGTTCGAAAATGAAACTCGCTAAAGAAAATGTCCCTTGACATGATTTTGAAGATGATACTTTCATCAAATTAGATTGTTGATTTTTTGAAAATTTCTGTTATTAATTAATCTTGATTCATAATCAATACGCAAAACAGATATTGCTTCATCTCCGTCTTTAATTCATACCTTGTATTCCAGCTTCCATTCCCTAACTCAAAACTTGATCCCCTTTGTCGATATTTTTTCTCTCTGAAACATAATATTTTGATCATGGTATTTTCATTCTGATTAAGTTTTGAGTAATAATTATGATATGGAATTATGGATCGACTTATAATCAAACTGAAAATTGCCACCTCATGTTGGGTGCAATGGGTGCACGAATTTTGGGTGTCGTATATCATTTTCGGTTATAATATGCTCCAGCGTAGTTGGGGTTAAAGTTAGCTTTCGTCGGACCATGGCATACAAGTGGCATAAATAACGGTACAATCTTCTTTCTTTTTCTTGGTTTATAAACAAATATGAAACCACGACTCGTACTAGTAGAAATATTATTACACATTAAAGAGAGTGATATTATAGATGCAATTGATTAGACTCAACTGTCTTACCTACTGACACGAGACATTATATAGTAACGTACATAAGAGTGATTTATGAATGACACACAGACAGAACCAATCAGTACAAGATATGTAAGCAGGAGTGGTAGCTCATATACAGTTGGACGAAGACAGTTACAGTTGTAGAGAAACTGTAACGGAACAAAAGTTGTTATTGAATCCATTACCTCCACCCCTATCCCACCCACCCACCGCCTGAAACATGTTTTGATGCCTGAAAGTTTGATAGGATGGCAAAAAATTGTATTCGTTTTTCATGATATTATGCATGAATCAGATACATCATGGCATATTCCTCAGGAAAAATTATTAGTCCTCAGGAAAAATTATTAGCATAGAATTTCAAGGGCAGTGATTTTTATTTTTTTATTTTTAAAGGACTTTACATACACCCTATATATCTTGAGCGAGGTCTAGCTCTTTGTGTTGCCCGGATAAGAAAGTTAGTAAGCACCCTTGAGCCTGATCTATTTGTTTATATATCTCATTCTTGAACTATTATTTGTGCCTAAACATTGGAAGAGAATGAAGTCGAACCCTTGATAGATATGACGAAAGCTATGACTGGTGTTATTCTCTTTTAGAAGGTAGTTTATGTAGGAGCAATGGTCGTATGATAGAGGACCGGGATTCTCTAAAAATCTAAGGTCATGGGTGGCCAAGAGGGTCCATTTAGAGACTTGGGATCCCAACAGGCGAAGGTGGCCGGCGAAAGATAATCAACTAGTTCTGATATGAGTTGGCTCATAATATGGAACATGGGGAGAGCTCTAATTGATTAATGAACTAAGAAGGAGATATATAAACAAATAGATCAGGCGCAAGCGTGCTTATTAACTTTCTTCTTTCCTTACTAGAAAGGTGATTCAAACCTCTAACAAAGGTGGATTTATAACTTGAGCTTTTCCCTGCTAATACCTTTCTCGGGAAATGGGTTCATGCCCGTGGGACCCACATGATTCGAGTTCCTAATCACCAGTTCCTGCCCAGCTAAAACGACCAAGGTGACTAAGAAGATATTTGGCAGTACCTCGACCAAACATAGTTCAAAATCTAGGGGCTTAATAAACCGACAATTCGTAAACCAGGTAGGAATCTTCCACACACACCAAGTTGAGGTGCTCTATGGCATATGACTATGGAAAACCGGATTAGATGATAAGGAAATAGCACTAACATTGCCATAGTGCATAACTGGGGGAGGAAGAAATATATAGAGATCTTTCAATAACTGAAATACCCAAACTATCTCTACAGTTGAATGGAACTCCTACCAATAATACCTTGTTTCTTTCTAGACCATGAGACTGGATTAGAGCCAAAAAAGATACAGTACCCCCCTATGTTCTTCATAGTATCAGGATCCGCTACCCAATCATCATCACTAAAACCATGTACAGCAAACAGTTCTTTTCTGAATAGAATTTCATATCCAAAGTACCTTTCTCTTGGCAGCTACAAGATGAACAGTTATTGATGATTACATATGGTGACAGATCTGGTTTACTGCATAACCAATTTCAGGTCTTGTCCAAGTCAAATATTGCAGGGAACCCACCAAAGACCTATACATAGTTGGATATTAGAGAGTAGCTCACCGTCAGTGGCATTGAGCTTGTAGTTCACAGGAACATGAGATGAGCAAACCTTAGCACCGGCCATATCAAATTTTTGCACCAAATCAAGTGCATATTTGGTTTGGTAAATAAAAATACTTGATTCATTCCTTTTAATTTCTAGACCCAAAAAAAAGTGTAAACTGCCTTAATTTTTGATTGGAAAATGAGAGCTAGGATATTGACGATCTCAAAACAACAAGATTTATTATTGTCTATGATGATTATATAATCAACATACACAATCATAAAAGTTAATGTGGAACCATTTTTATGAATAAACAGTGAACTATCAGTAGCAAACATAGTGAACTGGCAAGAAATAAGAACACTGGCCAATTTATCATACCAAGCTCTATGAGCTTGTTTTAGGACATACAGAGACTTATGAAGTTTGCATATGATCTGGATCCATAAAACCTGATGTTTGTGCCATGTAAACATCTTCATGAAGATCACCATGTAAGAATGCATTACTCACATCAAGTTGAGTGATATTCCAATCAAAATGAACTGCCAACGAGAGAATTATCCTGATTGTTGTTGGTTTTTCTACTGGACTAAAAACTTTCTTCATAATCCAAACCAGCATTTTGATGAAAACCTTTATCAACCAACCCTGCTTTAGATCTCTCAACAGAACCATTTGGAGTTTGTTTACAGTCCACCAAGTTTTGAGAAGGATCATGATCAACTAAGGACTATGTACCAGCATTCTTTAAAGCAGTATGTTCTTGTACCAAAGCAACTCTCCATTCCGGATATTTTTTTTACTTGTGTAAAACATTTTGGGAATACTGGAGGAGTATGAGCATTCATTTGAGCAAACAATCCATGTCTAGTAGAGAATACTTTCTTCTTGAAGGTACCAACTTTTCCTTTGGTAACTATTACATGGTCATTTTAAGTTACAGGACTTGGTAAATTTGAATCTTGTGGTGAAACATAAGAGGAAATAGTTGTATCTGAAGCAACAGGTGTAATAGTAGTTGAAGAAGTGGGTGAAGAAAGAACATTAATTGAAGTAGTGACTGCAGATAGTAGTGATGTAGGAGAACTGTCAGTTGTTGCAGCAGAAGATGGAGAAGTACACAATGTAGCAGGTCAAAAGGGGAAGGTATGTTCATCAAATGTAACATGTCTTGAGATGAATACCCTACCTGAAGTTGGATTTAAGCTAGCAACTATATCCCTTGTGCTGGGGACTGTAACCAATGAAATTGCGTTGGACACTCCTTGGTTTAAGCTTGTGTTGAGTATATGGTCTTAACCAAGGGTAACAAAGACAACCAAAAGATATCAAAAAAGAATAATCCGGTTGCTAATGAAAAGTATACTTCAAATAGAGACTTGAAAGATAAAGACTTAGTGGTAGTCTGTTGAATGTATAATTTGTTGCTTGAAAGGCTTCAACCGTACCCAAAAAGAATCACTTAGACCAGATTGGATAAGATATGTTCTTCCTACCACCACTAATTTGACTCAACAACCTCATTCTGTTCAAGGGTTTGAGGACATGAGATTTCATGCACAATTTCACTTACAACTAAAAATATAGGCAACCCATTGTTTAAAAATTCACCACCACCATCAGTTCTTATGACAAAAATATGTGTTTGAAGAAGCTTATCAACTTGGACTTTGAATTGAAAGAAAACTTTCTTAAAAATCAGATTTTTCATGCAATGGGAATATCCAACAAAATTTGGAAAACTCGTCTACAATGTTAACATAATATCTAAATTCGGAGTTGGATGATTCATGACTTGGACCCCATAGATCTAAATGTAACAATTCAAGAGGTTTATGCCTAGAATGAGATGAAACAGAAAAAGAAAGCTTACAACTTCTGCCAAGTTGACAGTCATGAAAAAAATAAAGGTTGTCTAAATACATTATTTTTGGAAAGAGATTTGCAAACATGTTGAAGAGCCTGAAAAGATGAATGAGCAAGTCTTTTGTGCCATATGTCTGCAGGTATTGTGTTTAAAGTTGTTGTGGCTGATAAGTTGTAGAGTCTGAATCTGTTTTGGTGGAGAAGAGTGTTGAAGTTGGCTTGGTGGATCACTTGATAAAATATAAAGGATAAAGACTTTATACTCCTACTAGAGGGATGAGACAAGGAGACCTCATTTCCCTCTATCTCTTCATCCCTGCAATGGAGTACCTTATAAAATTTCTTAGTATAGCAGAAGAGGAAAATCTTATCAAGGATATTCGAGTGGCTAGGGGATCCCCATCCATCAATCACCTTCTTTTCGCAGACGACTGCTTGCTTTTATTTCAAGCTGACGAAAATAACATTCATCATGTTCTTAGATCTTTAAAAGAATTTGGAGATCTTTCTAGTCAAATGATCAATTTTTCCAAGTTTGTAGCCTTCATTACAAGTGATATGTCGAATAAAGAAAAAATATACATTGTTAAAAGTTTGGGAGTGAAACAACTATGCACCTTTGATAAATATCTAGGATTACCGATTCTTCTCGGCAAATCCGAAAATGAATCTTTCAACTTTATTTCGGTTGCTTTTGCTAATAGGCTTCATGGATAGAGCTCTAAAATATTAAATCAACATCTAGGACTACTTTAGTGAAGTCAGTCCTAAATTCCATTCAAAGGCATTATATGAGTAGCTTTAGGTTACCAAAACATACTCTAAAACAATTAGATACAATTTCAGAAGAGATTTTGGTGGGGACACACACAATACCAATAGGGTAGTCAATCTGATATCATGGAATTCCTTATGTTCCTTTGAATTTATGGAGGATTAGCTTTAAGAAATTTATAACAGTACAATACTGATATCACATTGCTCTTCTGGTCATTCTCCTCTTCTTCGTCTTCTACACCGCCATTACTAACAACTACGATCCCGCCAAGACCTTTACCTTTAGATATGTCATTTGTATTGTATATGTCATTTCTAGATTGAATCAAGCTTTGATTACAAACTTGGCGTAGAGCATGTACACTGAGTCAGACCAATTATGGGTAAAAATTTTGAAGCCAAAATACTCCCTTATTGTGACTTCATTCATATCCAAAATTAGCGTTTTAACCCATCTTGGATATGAAAATGAATTGAACAGGAATTAGAGAACGTAAGGAAATTTCACAGACGAGAAGTTAGATGTGGCGCAAAAATATTAGCCTGGTATGACAAATGGGTAAGAGGTCTAGATAGTTCACCAATTCTGAAAGATAAGTATGCAGAACCAGCTAGAATAGTTTATGTTTTAGACGTAATGCTTCAGATTCCTAGAAGGTGGAACAATGATCTGATTCGATCCTTATTTCCATACCATATAGCTATGCATTTAATTCATCATGGAGAAGATATTTTGTAATATGAGCCTTAATATTTGATGCTCATCAAAGAAACCAACATCAATTGAATATCCCTAGAGAAGTCTGGAAGAAGTCATGGAGAGTTAATGCCCCCCATCGGATAAAATTGTGTTGTGTTTCCACAACAACTAATACACAAAATCGGAGAAATTGAGAGAAATCTGGTTCAAAACCACCCTAAGAGAGAGAAGAAGAAAACTAAACTAAATTCTCATTTATTACTTAGTCGCCTCAGGTGTTTTCCTTACACATTTATTGGTTCAACCCTAATCGAAATCAACTAACTACAGACAGACACATATCTCAATCGTAACGGCTAAGCAAACTACTACCATTATTACTACTAGAGCACCCCA
>JAJJWW010002065.1:0-71376 GCA_023531295.1 Papaver armeniacum | reverse complement strand
ATTTGGGGTCGTAGCGGCGGCTCTGGCCCTGGTATTTGGTGGCGCGACACCCGGAAATATTTTCCTTACCGTGATTAGAGGGTCTTGCAGAGACACTAGAGGCCGGGCTCGCCACAGTGATTGGCGGTGTTACACTTCGAGGGTGTGATGATGTTGCTTGTTGTCATACGGTGATGCAACAACGTTATTGGGAGAGACGCTAACATCGGGGATGCGTTATGTGCTTTGGTGTTCTCGCGTGGCTAGGACACCGAGTTCCACTATGTTGGGATTTGACGTTCGGAAAACGAAATCGGGGAGTCGAGGTTGGTATTGTAACCGATAGATCAATCCTCCCGTCGTGGTCGCCAATTGTTTATGGGTAAAAATCGTTTCGCGATTCGGTAAATTGGTAGGTGAGTGAGAAAGCTGGTTCAAACCCTAAACAAATGTGCCGCACGTGAGCACTTTATAGATTTGAGAGATCAATTGCAAGTCCTACTAAACCAAGAAATGGCCGTTCCGGACTTGCTTCGGTCACAAAGTGGAGGAGGAGAAGGGTTGATTTGGGGAGGGAAGCAAAGAAAGGTGTTGAGACCCGGAATAGTGCGGGAGAGTAGTGTCTCGACTTGTATCGAGAAAGTGAAAGCTTATGAAGCTTGCAAGAGATGAAAGCTTTTGGATAGCTTGCAAAGTTGCCTTTTCTGAGAGTATTGTATTTTTCTCCCGACCGAGACTTGTTGTCTGGTGGAAATAGGTAAGACCTATTTATACAAGTCGAGATTGAAACGTACTCTGGCCTCATGAAGGAAGAGAGTAAAGCGGTCAAATAATGGGGAGGAGGTGGTAACATGGTGTTAATGGGTGAAAACGTTTTCCACCATTATTTCCTCTTTTTATTTGACCGCTTTATTCCTATTCACGCTTTCTTAATGTGAGCGTAGTGTACGCATGCTATAACTGCCAAACCAAAACCCTAGAAAGCATCCCCCGGTTGTGTTGATATCTCGAGTGTTGGTTGCACCTTGAGTGCAAGTGGCGCTGCTAGTGGCGCGTGTGGCATGTGCCACTGGCATGTGCGAGAATGCCCTTGTTGCGGGTTGTACCTCGGGAGCGCAAGTGGCAATGTAATGCTCGTGTGTGGCATGTGCAAGGCATGGCGGAATGCCAGGTGGTAGGTTGTACGTTGAGTGTAAGTGGCAAGCTCTTTAGTGGCGTGTGTGGCATGTGCCATGGCATGTCGGAATGCCTTTGTGGTAGGTTGCATGGTTTGCATGAGTTAGGCTACCAGCGTAGGTTTAGGCATGTGTCATTGGCGTGCGGTTGGCCTAAGTTGCACGGCTTGCAAGTTGGGCTACCTACGTGCATTGGGGGCACGGCTAGGTGATGAAGGCTACCGGCGAGCGTGTTGGCATGTGCCAATAGCATGCGTGACGTTAGGGCCGTGGCCTTGGTAGGAAAAGCTACCACGAGCGTGTTGGCATGTGCCAATGGCATGCGTGGCCGTTAGAAATGCCGGGCCTTGTAGGAAAAAGCTACTAAATGAGCGTGTTGGCATGTGCCAATGGCATGCGTGGGTCGTTAGGGTCGTGGCCCTTAGGAAAGCTTCCAACAGCGTGTTGGCATGTGCCAATGGCATGCGTGGCGTTAGGGCGTGGCCTTGGTAGGAAAAGCTACCGGCGAGCGTGTTGGCATGTGCCAATGGCATGCGTGGCCGTTAGGGCCGTGGCCTTGTAGGAAAAGCTACCAACGAGCGTGTTGGCATGTGCCAATGGCATGCGTGGCCGTTAGGGTCGTGGGCCTGGTAGGAAAATCTACCAAATGGAAGCGTGTTGGCATGTGCCAAATGGCACGCGTGGCCGTTAGGGACGTGGCCTTGGTAGGAAAAGCTACTGTGAGCGTGTTGGCATGTGCCAAATGGCATGCGTGGCCGTTAGGCCGTGGCCTTGGTAGGAAAAGCTACGAATGGCGCATGTTGGCATGTGCCAATGGCACGCGTGGCGATTTGGCCTAGGTTGCATGGTTTGCAAGCCTAGGTGCGGGCGCTACTTTGGCATGGCGCGGCTAGGGCCAAGGTAAGGGTGTTTGGCTTGGCGTGGCGTGACTAGTGTAGCTAGGGCCAAGGCGAGTGTGTTTGGCATGGCGCGGCTAGCTCGGGTTAAGTGTGGGGCATGATTTGCCATTGGCACGGAGGTGCGGCTAGCATGGTTGGCATGCTTCATGCGTTTGGTATGGCTGGCATGATTTGCCATTGGCATAGATGCACTAGCTTGGGCTAGGTGTGGCCGGCATGATTTGCCATTGGCACGGAGGTGCGGCTAGCACGGTTGGCATGCTTCGGTGCGCTTGGTATGGGCGGGCATGATTTGCCATTGGCATAAAGATGCGCTAGCTTGGGCTAGGTGTGGCGGCATGATTTTCCATTGGCACGGAGGTGCGGCTAGCATGGTTGGCATGCTTTGGCGTGTTTGGTATGGGTCTGGCATGGTTTGCCATTGGGCATAGAGATGCGTCTTACTCGGAGCTAGGTGTGGTCAGGCATGATTTGCCATTGGCACGGAGGTGAATTAGGGGTTTTGTTAGTTGTAACCCTAATTTGAAAAAATACCCCTAAATTCCATGACTACACGCATTAAATGTTCTAATAAATGTGTCACCTGGTGACATTAGGTTATTTGGGGTTTTACGATTTTACCCTTTGTTTAAAATCCACCATCAACAGCAGCGAAAAAAGATATTGTGGAATCACAAACGATGAGACAAATATGTTTGTGATTACTTTTTATCTTGCCTATCGAAGATATAAATCTCAAGCCAATTATTCCAATTATACTCGTACGATAGAAACAACAAGATCGTATCATACAACTACAAGAAAAAGTAGTATCGGTCTGGCTTCACAATCCCCATGAAGTCTTTAAGTCGTTAACCCGGTTTAGAAGAAGAAACCAATGGTTAAAGGAGAATCGACTCTAGCTTAGCACAACTAGTATCACACAGAATATGTGGGGATTAGGTTTCCCAGTTGCTAGAGTTCTCTTTTATATAGTCTTTCAAATCAGGGTTTGCAATCAATGTTAAGTTAGTAAGAAAGCATTCAATATTCACCGTTAGATGAAAACTCGATTAGATTCAAGCTAATATTTCTCAACCTTTGGATCGAAACCTTAGCTTGTTACACACAAATGAAATGTCCAATTTTGGGTTTATGTAACCGTTCCCAAACATTAACATTTGTTGGTACAACAATAGTTAACCAAATGGTTATCCATATGATTAATTTCATATCAACCATATTCTTCTTCACCATAACTAGTTCAAATGACTCAAATGAAATAGTTAGAGATTTGTTCAATTGCTTAGATCTTATGTAACTACACAAGACACCGAAGCAAAACTGGTTTTATTCACCTTCGAATCGGTTCATGAACTTTATAGCCACGGTTTTCAAAAGCATTCCTTAGTTTATATAAACATTAGTTCAAGAACAACCGATTTTAGATATAACCTACTCAAGTTCGCAGACAAGTTCACGGACTTAAGCTCACGAAGGAGTTCACAAACTCCGGCGAAATTCTCGGGTCGAGAACTTCCGCCTTCCATTTGATTTGTCTCCGCCACATTCCGTTTCTCTTGATTAACAAAGTTCGCAAACTTTGGTTCAAGGAATAAGGAATTATACATATATGTGTTTCCACAACAATACTTATATCCTACCAATGGTTATGTAATCTAAACTCTCATTTCAATCATTGAAACATTCTCAGGAACGTTATATAGCCGTTATTCACATACCATTTTTTGTCAGAGAAATTTTCAAAGTGATTGAAACATAACATGACGTCACTAGGTAAAGATAAATTTGGCTAAAGCGAAAGCTTACCAACACATATTTCGATAAATAGATAGGCGAGTTAAACTCGCTGAAATAGCAAATGTGTATAATGAAAGTCTATATATCAAAACGACTTTTGTCTCAAGAATAGGAGATAGAGTAAATAGACTTTGAGTGACAGAGATAAGTTCAAGTCTCCACATACCTTTTAGTCAATGAAGTTCCACCAGTTCCTTGAGTAGTTCTTTTCAGTCTTGTATGATGATTGCCATGGAGTCTTTGAGCTCAACTACACTTTCTATCCTAGTCCGAGACCTTTAGCTAAAATATGCTAGAAATCAAGACTTATAGTTTGATCACTAACATTGACAAACATGCATGAGATAGAAACGCATGCGAGTTCGACCGAGCAATGCTTTAACACTTTTACACCGCACGTTTAAAGAATTATGTGGGATTAAGAAGCTCTACGAGTAATCGTTGGTTGGAAACGAGATAATTGCGGTGTTATTAGTTTTCTATTGATTTGATTGACTAACGGTTTGTTGAAACTTTGATTTCACCTATTTTGTTTATACTCTGAGAATCTTATCTTGATAAAATATTCACTCAAACTAGATCAAGTATCGAGGAATCTTTAAAACTTGTTTGTAGATCTAACGAAATTTTGTGACAATCCATTAATACACTTCGTTCAGTGTGTGATTGATCACAATAGATTCAAGTGGTGTTGTGCAGGTTTTAATTGAAGATTAAAAAAGATTTGAAGACGAAGAAGATTTCTTATTGTTTCTCATATCTTTGTGTGTTGCACAAACCTTGATCTACTGGGATCCAACTAGAACCGGATTTATTCGATTGATGGTTGCGTGAGATCGGTAATGCATAATAGTTCTCTTGAGATCTATTTTGATTGTTACAAATCTGAATCTTATTACTTCGATAATAAAGATTGGATTGATCTAACCAGGCAAAGGATTAGTTTAAACGGAAGAGCCTTTGCGTATGACTTAAGATATATTTATCTTAAAGAATCAATAGAGTTGTTACCAAACAGATTTTTTGTTCCTTTACTGTTTGGAATACGATCAAAAGGAATTGTTCTAGTGCATGTACTCATCAAAGTCGGAAGCGCAGGGATATTGAGGAAACTGAGTGAACTAGAGGTAGTTTCTTGGTCTCAACTATACGATTGGTTTTAGATTTTGTATAGTGGCTTAAATCAGAGTATTCATTCTTGACTTGGTCCACGGGGTTTTCCCGCATTTGCCTTTCTCTCACGTTTACAAAATCTTGTTGTGTCATTTACTTTTCCTTTCCGTAATTATAATTGTTGTTATTATAATTTAAAGTAAATTACACAAACGTTAACTCCGTCATACTTGATAGTGATCCTATAGAGTTTGGTTAAGTCCGAACTTACTATCAAGTATCATACTTCGTTGTTGTATTGTCTCGATCTTGTATCCATAGTCAATCACACAAGTTATCTTATTGTCGTATTGTCTCGATCTCGTATCCATAGACGATCACACGAAGTGTGAACCGATTTGATGTATTGTCTTGACTTTTTCCATAGATAATCACTTTCGGTAGAGGACTAATAGGTGGATAAATAAAAGATTGTGGTGTATTTGGTGCCTGTCTTTTCATTCTCAGATGCATAACAGTTATGCAACCATTCATAATAAATCATAAAACTAAAAAGTTTTTGTTCTGCCAAACGATGCAGCAACATATCTCAATAATAGTAATTATGTTCGTCGAATTTTTGATAAACTTAAATAAGGTAGCATTTTATATTAAACTTAAGCTTCCATAACGAATGTGCAACATATGCCTTATGCACAAGCTTCAAAATAAAATGGATAAGAAAATCTTAAACACTGGAAAATGCAAGATTTAAATATAATGGATATTAAAATCACAATTCTTGCCTTCTCGAATTAAACCTGAGCGGTTGAGCCTGATTCAGTAGCCATTACTTTGTCTAACTAGTAACTACTATTCACATGAACTCAACTACATCTGTACATTCAATCATCACTATCATTCAAAATTAGTTGAGCTAACTTATCAAACAAATGGGTTGAATAAAGCTACAATAATAATGGAGAGTAACATGTGAAGTATGAGAAATTAAACCAATCAAAACCTACCCGCAAAGAATATCCATAATGAATGTCATATAGCTGGGATAAGATTTGTCATTGGTGTTAATGATGTGGATGTCAAATGCATACTTGCTACGCAAAGAGCAAACAATGAAGAAATTGGCATTGTTGACCTGTAATAAATGTTATTGTTATTGATTTCTTCATTCAAAGTTGCATTTGTATCACTACTATCACATGATTTATCTTTAACATCCCCAAAAATCAAAATACTCCTGTCATTATTCTCATGATTTGTTTGCTCTTCATCACGATTCATAAACCTTGCAATTTTCTTCTTGAATATCAAAGATCTCATGTTTCACTTCATTACTCTTTGTGCTCTCTTCCTTAATCTTTGATTTCAATTCTTTTAACTTCATAAAATAAAATCCCAGATATAAATCAGGTGGATTAAATCCCCAAATTGAGAAGTGAGATAACAAATCTACAAGAATTAAAACTAAAAAATTAAGAGAAAAAAAAACATAAATTTAATGAGAAACAAGAAGATATGCACTAATTAAATCCATAATACTTAAAAGAGATCTGAGATTTAGGTCTTGAATAAAGAGATATTTTTATGTTAGTGTTGAGACTCTAAATAAATGATCTGAGATTGAAATCCTTATTTGGGCTAACGCTCCAGGATTTCAAGTATTTTTGATAACCTTCTTCTCTTTTTGGTCAAGATGATTTGCTTCGATTCTTTTATTCATATTGAGTGATTTGATTTCTAGGGCTTTGTCGATGGATGATTTTACTCATCGATAGTTCACAGTTGAGTAAAGAGGAAGAATAAAAAGAAACGAAGAACAAAAAGAAAAGACCGAAACATAATTTCATAAACTATGGGTTTGGGAGAAATTTTCTCATAGAAAATGGAATGCGAGCGTGATTTTTTTTTGGCACGGGTTTCACGGTGATTTTTTTTTAAAAATGGGTTTGACATTAGTTTCCACTTATGCAAACATTGAACAGCAATCCGTTAACATTATCCACTTCATAAACCCTAGATTTTCGAATAGATTCCATCATCTGTAAATTCCATCGTCCATAAATATTTCTCAGTTCAACAAGAGGGGGTTTTAATGGAGTATTTCGACAGGTCCACCATTAGAGATTATATTAGACTTTTTAGTCGAGTAGTACCAACTAAATCGATTCTTGAATGAAAATTATTTTCACAACTTGGAGAAATCTTCTTCGTCGTCCGGGATTCTCTTATATCATCTCAATCATCCTGTACACATGAGTTTCATTGATTTTCCTTCTCATGGGAATATTTTGAATATAATGAGAATCGTGCATCCATCGAGAGAATTAGAAGGGTTAAATTCATCCCTCCGAGTTGATAAACCATTTTATTTAGTGTTAAATGTGATTTTTGTGATTTTACTTAGTTTTTAAGCTAGAGTCAGTCCTCTATAACTTAGGTTCTTCATAGAGCTTTATTTTACGCTACGACTTTTGAAGACTTCAAGATATTTAGGGATTCACAAGCCCACGGACTATCTTTACCCGATAATACTTGAATCCGGATCTTGTTCTTATTGATCTTTGAGGTTTTCGTAATCTCATATCATGAACGAGATAGAAAGAAACCACAAAGTTCTCTTCGTCCCCGACTTTGAGATTCCTCAAGATATATATTCAAACTCTTCTTTGATTTGTTTAGATTTTTCTTGAGAAGTGATTTAGTAATCCAGGAATCTCAGCCAACTGAGTATAAATCTTTCGTATTTGTGAGGTTTGTCGGACTTTGTCTACTACAAACAAATTTTGAAGCCTAGATTGAAAAATCAAATAGGCTTGTCTGTTAGAGGAAGATTGGTATCAAAAGTCTTCACTTAGGTTGAAGAAACCCTTAGGTTGTGAAGGACCTCAACTAAGGGAATCAAGTTCGTAGAATCTTGCAAGGTTCAAGAGGCGTAAGGAACACGACCGCCCAATTTGAATTCTTTGGGAGAATTAATTGGTCTCAACTACATTCTAGTCTCGAAGTCCGATAGTATGATATTATCTATAGCAGTTTAATACAATATGATGTTCAAAGCTGAACGAGGTCCCAGGGTTTTTCTGCGTGTGAATTATTCCTTGTTAAAAAAACTTCGAGTGTCTTCTGCTTTTTCTTTTCCACATTATGGTATTTTATCATTATGATAGGAATAACACAAGTAGTACGTAATTAATCTAGATTGTTAGAGCATAGCTCGGTTGAACCCACCAAGCGTTGGTATGTCAAGTTTGGTTGTCATATTTTAGTCAACCAAAACTCATTTTAAGAGTCGCTTGATTATGTACTAGAGTCAACTTAGTATAGGTTAGCTTGAAACTATTAGGATATGAGACATTACAAGTATTGTGAATACTTGAAGAAGTGAAGAAGTAAGGAGCTACTATTTGACAACATCATCCTTCCACTTGAGGTTAGTGATATTTGACTTGAACTGTTTCATTCCCTAATGTATCTTTCAAGTCGTGCATATTGAAAATAAAACTGTGAAGCATGAATGACACTCTAGTTAGACATAGTATTAAGGAATACAATACGAGGTTTATTGCTTAACCATTAAACTTTGTAGATAAGACATCGACGTGATCGTTTGAATGCTAATGTGATTATGTATGGGTATAAGGTGAAGATTTCATCCTAGGAAACAATGTTTTATAGTTGTTTTAAGTAAGTAAATTAATGAACTTGTTTTGTGAATTGAAAGAGAAATCGCCAGGCATTAATGGTATTGTTATTCATTGCATATATTTTAAACAACCAATATGTGTGATTAGTATAACCGCTCATGACTTGTTTATGTTCTTGGTAAAACTATTCACAAAGGTCTGACTTTCGTATTGGTATGACTTTTATTAGTGAAACCGATCTTAAGTAATCACCTGAGATGGTATGATCGATTTTGTGATTTTGTGTATGACCAACTCTGGGTAAAGGGGAAATGGTCCTAGTAAGAGGTGCAACAAATCACAAAGGGGAATCGATCCTTGTATGAGGTGCAACAAGTTTTTAGAAGAAAGGGGAACCGATCCCATGGACATGTGCATCAAGTACAAGTTAGATACCATATATATGTGGGAACCGATCCTAGTACCTATTCACGAATTTTTGGAAAGCTATTGTGACTATGAAATACTGCCATGGAGGTAGAACCGAAACTTCTTTTGGTAGAACCGGTGAAACCCATGATTTTTTGATTGAGTGTTCTTGATCAATCACATAGTTCTTGAAAGTTATGAACCAATTCTAAACTTGTTTGGTAGTGTGGAAAATCGGTTTCAAGGTTGTAAGTATGAAAGAGGACTTACATAGTAAGGATGTCGACATACTTTGAACATGTGCAATAATGCTAATATTTAATTGTTCAAAGTTATTCCTTAATAGCTAAAGGAAGAAAATCCCGGATCGAATAAAATAAATTGAGAATCTTTTTATTTAAGGTTTTTAATTTTATTTTAGGAAAATGAAAATTAGTAATGTGCATTTACTAGTTGGAGATTTTCCAAGAGATTTTTACGATTATTATTTGGACAAAGCATTTCCAGGAATTATGAAACCGAATCTGGAATATATTGCATATCTTGAGAATATTTTCGGTTTTGAAAATTCCTTGGTGTCCAAACTTCCTTGGTCTATAAAATATGAAAGTTTGCATTTTAAGCAAACTAATCCTTAATAAACAAGAACTATCTCGGTTGTCTTGCTCTTTGGTGAATCCGCCTATTCGGAGAGGAGAGTAACCTAATTAGGCGACTCTCAGTTTAAAGACTTCTTTGGGATTGAGTTGCTCTATTAGTACCATTGGTGGGAAACTAGATAATTGCGGTTTATCTTTTGTATTCGATTGATTTGATTAACTAACGGTGGTTGAACTTTGATTGCACTAGTTTGTTTATGCTTGAGAATCTTCTCTTGATATAAGATTCGCTCAAACTAGATCGAAGTTTCCAACGGGGATCTTTAGACCTGTTTGTAGTTATAAAGACGTCTTATGATAATCCATTGTTAACGGACTCCGTTAAATGCGTGATTGATCACAAGATATTCCAAGTTGATTGTGTGCAGGTGTTTATTGAAGATCTAAGAAGATTTGAAGACAAAAAAGACTTTGAAGATTTACGATTTGGGTTTCATAATTTTTGGTGTGTACAATACTTGTTTCGGTAAAAAGGATCCAACTATAATCGGTTTATCCTTGTGGTAGATTAGATTGATTAGTTGTGTAGATCGACATCAATACAATTCTTTGTGATTAAAAGTATTGATTGCAAAATCGAACAATTACCTTTGGTAGTTGATAATAAGATAGATCTAAGAACTTGACGAAGGAGTTTATTGAGATAAATGAAGAGACTTTGTCGAACTCATATCACTTGGTTGAAAAGAGTTTCTACCAAGCAGATTTGTTATTCCTTTCTTTGTTTGGAATACGAACCAAAGGAATTACTCCAAGTACGTGACTTATTACGGGTCGGAGCGTGGGAATACTGACGGAACTAGGTGAACTATAGGTTTAGTATCTTGGTCTCAACTTACGAAGTTGGTTTGATTTTGTATAGCGGCTTAATCCCGAGAGTATTCAATTAGGACAAGGTCCAGGGGTTTTCTGCATTTGCGGTTTCCTCATTAACAAAATTTTGTTGTGTCATTTAATTTTATTTTCGCGATTATAATTGTTGTTATTATAATTTAAAGTAAATTACCTGACGTTAATTTCTATTTACTTGATAAGTAATCCTATTGTGCTTGGTTAAGTCCGAACCTTTTATCAAGTAAACATACTTCGTCATTGTATTGTCTCGATCTCGTATCCATAGGCGATCACATGAAGTGTGAACCGATTTGTTGTATTGTCTCGACTCACCATAGACAATCACTTTCGGAGAAAAGGACTTATAGGTGGAAAAGTTTTAGATTGAGGTATATTTGGGTACCCTCGTATTTTCATAGATGTTTCAAGTCCTTATTATTAGATATATATAGAAAAACAAGATTTGTTCTTGTTGAATCCGTATCTTGAAAGATAGATTGCAAGTTTCATACTTGTTAGAATTTTGTGAAGACTACATTGATCTTGGATATTGTTTTTTGGGATCGTCCAAGTATTCTTCTAAATAATCATGTTTACGGAATTTTAGTATAAACATATTGATATTGGAAGAGAAATATAAAAATTATATATACAATCTTATTCAAGGGTCTTTGTTTTTCCCTTCTTGTGATTGTATTAGGTTTTGTCCATACAGGTTGCCGAACGAAAAAGTTGGTGGTGTACTTGGTACCCTCTCTTTTTTTAATTTCCATCTCAACCAACAACCGATTATTCTTATCTTCTCCCTCTATTTTTTCCATCTTCAAACGAAAACATTGTTGATTATCGACGATCTTTAATCAATTTTTTTCTATATGATGACGAATCGCCTAAGGATGAAGTAAGCCATTGGGATTACTTATCCTAGTTCGGACAATGATTTAGGAAAGCGATTCGAAATAACTAATTCACGTCGCAAAAGGTTACGGAAGACGAAAAAACTCTTGGCGCAATACAAGAAGAAATGGCTCCAATCAGATACTTTTTATATCAACCCAATACTCTAAATTAGATTTTAATAACATGTATTCACTCAAAATTTGAAAATTTTGAAATCAAAGTTTTTTGTGTTTACCAGAGTCGGTCTACATTTATATACTTGTGAAATGATTGCTTCAGGAAACGGTCGTTTTTCATTTCCCACAATGACCGACTGTGCTGGATGTGTTTTTGATTGAAGAACATTTAACCAGAGTCGTTCGATGTTCATGCCCACCTCGATCGATTTTTGCATAAGAGAAAAAAAATTGTCTCTGTTGGTTATAATTGATAGAATCGGATTATGTGAATGTTCACATAAAACGATTGTATAGTTGTGAATTCTGAATTGCTAATTAAGCCCATATCAGTTTATGTAAATGTCCACATAAACTGATTCTTGGTGGAGAAAATTCTCAACTTTTATGTATAATTTTTAACCTATAATAGGTTGTTATAAGCACTTATATAGACCAATTCTTTTGTGGAAATTTTTAAAAGTCGAGTCGATTTATGTTTGTATTGTAATGACCAATTCTCTATTTGAAGTTCGTAAATACACTTTAATTTGATTTTGTTTGTCGTGTATTCGCATACATCAAAAGTGTAACTCGAAAGTTTTTTAAAATTAGAAACATGGTGAACGACCATCATCCACGGGCTCCTTTTAGGGAAAAAGTTCTGATATTTTTTTGCATATCTCATCGTTTAATGTTTGCACCCTAACGTGTAGTATTTAATTTCAACTGGAACGATTTAATGTCCTATGGCGAATATGACATGGGGAAAGAAAGTTCATTCGCGCGAAGGAATATGAGGTGTTGGTCAAACGTGCTTGGAGGTTCATTGACGATGTATTGATGTGCGTAATTCAAGAATACGCATACTAAATTATCCTATGTAATGCGCTAATTTCCTAAACTATGTAATGTGTTGATTTCCCAAAACTATGAATGAATACTTTGTCTATGAAAGTATTAGACAATCGATCTATATGTACATCCACAGTCTTCAGATTCTTAAAAACTGTCTATGTCGTAAGTAATATACGTACACTAATTCCTCTGTTTTTTGTGAAGAATATCAACCCAAAATTGGTCTATGAGCGCATGAACATCCACCGATTCCTGGTTGATGTTTTTTCAAAAATATCAAAATAAAATCATATATTCTGATGACCATAATATTAGTTGATTTTTAGGTTATGAAGATTAAAGGGAACATTATTTAGATACCCCTCAAAATCTACCTCTTGAAATATATCCTTATTCAGTTTTTAAAAATATCCATACCTTCGAAAAGTGGAAGCAACTAGCACAAGTTGCTTCCAGAAGTGGACACAACTAGCACAAATTTCTTCCACAAATTGCTTCCAAACAGTGTAAGTAACTTTCTCAAGTTGACTCCAAAAAGCTTAATTATTACCCCTTGGAAGTATTTGTGCAAGATCAACCAAAATGGGGGATATTTTTAACATTCCCACCAAACATCTATTAATCAACCTAATTAAGAAAATAGTTGAGTAAGAATTTTCTTTTATTTTACTTTATAATGGCCCGTTTTTATCTTTTATTGATAGGGCTCAAACTGGCCAGGTTTTATTGTTGGGGAGAGTGGTGAAACAAATCTACAATGTACATATATATCAAATAAGCATAATATCCTTCTATAATACATTGAGACATATAGGATGAACATGGTATTTTCCTTCACGATTTTCCTCATGTTTCTACAACATGTTAGGAATTATGCTCAAAGGCCTTAAACATATGTTTCTTACATGCGACAAGTTAAAACCATGAATAGGCAAAAAGTGCTTAATCTATCTCTCAAACTATTGGCTTCTCTGAGACCTTTGGAAGTTTTTATTGCAGTTTTTTCTAGTTTTCTCCAATATCTCGATCCCTTACGGTATGCAATTTTTAAAATACAAGAGTGATAATGTAGAATTTGCACACAGCCACTATTTAGTAAATTCTACTTACTTATTTATACTAGATGCATGAATTGGATTTTTAGAATGCACACAAAATGATCATTATATTTTTTAGGTGGCTAATTAGCTGAGAAAAACTAAGATCATATAGAAGTGGCATTTGTTTTACTTTTCACCTTTAAAACAAATCACATGAACGCTTCACACTTGATGTTTACCCTTTCTCACACTAAATTTATTTTCTTTTGGTTAAGACACTAAATTAACTAATGTTTTGGTTAAGACACTAAATTTCATAATGGAGTATAAGATAGTTAAGGTGTTTTTAGCGGTGGCCAGTTGGTATGTTTTCTGAAAATTCACAAGCTAAACACTTCCTTTCATGTAGTTCTTATGGATAAACATGTTTCGTTCATATTTTTGAGCCATTAGAGGAAACTAAATTTGTCTATCCGTAAATATGTATGCAAATCAGATGATAAAGCGGTCTTCTTTGCCGCTGAAGGCAGCTTATGCATGCTTTTTTTGCAGTTTATATCAAGTAGGGTTTATTTGATGTTTTTCTTACAATCACCAGAATGATAACTAGCAGCTTGAGAGGAACCTTTCTAGTGTTGTCTGGGAATATCATTTCCATAGAGATTAGAAGAGAATTTAGTAAATGACTAATAGTAAGAGTTTCAACCATTTGACAATCTGTTATTTGGGTGCGCTTCTGTTATTACTTGGACCCTGTACCTGATTAATTATAACTTCTGATTAATTGTAACATGTTTCTCGTGTTTCTTAGTTCTGTTTTTGATTCTCATTTCATTAGCCGGCAACAAATCTTAATGAAAAATTTGATGAGATATACAAAGAGTAATCAATGAAAATTCGTCAAATTTTATTAATGTAAAGGATAACTAAAGAAAATTCGAAAATTAAAACATCCGAAACTTAAAAACTAATCCGTTAATTAATATCACGGTAGTCCATTTTGAAATTGCAAATTGCAGTTTATTCACTGATTCCAATTTCCATCCATGTCTTTTCGCTTAAAAAGGAAGTAGGAATACATGTGCAAACTGCAAAGGTAACATTAGTATACATTTAAAACATTTGCCATTTTCTTACACATATCTGTCCACTGCAATGGAGAAATCCGACAGACAAACATAATTACTGATCAGCATAAGCTCATGGGCGACTTTTCAGTATTGCCGGTCACAGTTGTTCAATTCAACAACAGAGAAGTGCTAGGCATCTAACGAAGTTGCATGATTTGAGAAGCTTGATGATGCCATAGTGTGTCCGAACAGTTATTTGAATATGTGAAGTGTAAGCAGACCATGGCCGAAAGAAGCAAGAATACGAGGGATCATTCGAGCTCCAGCAAGCAAACGCATTCGATATGAGGAGTGTGAGGAAACATATCTACTGGTTGTAAGCTTTTAAGTTTGTAACATCCTTTTATATTTTTCTCTTCCTGCACAATATCTCTTATTAGCATTTACGAAGGATAAGAAGAAATAAGGACAAGACTGATAAAAAAAATAAAATAACACCTGTTTACGTACCAGACCATGGCAAAGGTAATCAAGGTCACGAGCACAGGTTGCGGGATTACAAGACACATAAATAAGGCGTGGAGCTCTTAGCTTCAGTAGATACTTTATCAACTTCAAGTGCATACCAGGGCGATTTGGATCTGCAAGAGTTTATACAGAGTCATGTTACTATATTGAAATATGGCAAGTCATCTCTGGGACATGGCTTTGCAAAATCCAGAAGATGTGAGCAACTATGTAGATGCACAAGTAAACTCATAATGAGCAACAAGATAACCTGAAATGACAATATCTGGCCTAGGAAACTGATCACCAAAATTATCACTGATTTTATTGAGGTCTCCTTGGATAAATGTAGCATTGCTGATGCCATTATTCTCAGCATTTCGGCGAGCATCTGAAATGGATTGAGGAACCATTTCATAGCCATAAACATGTTTGACCCTGGCAGCGGGAAAAGCCAACAGCGTGATTAGTCACCAACGAGATAAGAGATTACTAGTTGCAAAAATCACTAAAAACAGAGATATTTACTTTTTCGCTAGTGTCAGACCAATGGTTCCAGTTCCACAAAACAGGTCAAGAACAACTTCTGAGCCATCTCCTCTAAGGCCAGCACATTCTTCAATAAGCCTGTATAGAACCTCTGCCTGGAAAGGAAAACATTGCAGTTTATTTACTTTTCCTCGTCCACATTTTCTTCAAGAAAATATATAAGATCCTCCTTGAAATTGGATAACATTGTAGACAGAAAGTAGAAGTTCCTACATAATGTTGTACCTGGTAAGTATTTGTCTGGAAGAAAGAGTTTGCTGATATTTGAAAAGTAATACCACGTAAGACCTCCGAGATGGAAGATTTCCCATATAAAATGTATTCTGCCTCCCCAACTGATGTGTTACCAACAGAAGTGTTAACATTATTGATGATGCTTACCTGTCGATTACAAACAATAAACGAGTTAAAATTTATAAATGCAAACCTAAAGTCCTAAATCATGACTGTATGGAGGAACAGAAGAGAGGGTACAGAAATAAACAATACAGTAAAAATACAAACCACTTCAGAAATAGATGAAATCTTGTCGACAAGAGGCTTTAGAAGCTCCGGCTTGTAGGAAGAAGTAACAAAATTAACCATGAGCTCAGGCGATCCAGTCTTAGCGTCACTGAAACAGAAATCATAAGAACAACAAGTTCAAAATCTCTTTAATAGTATTAACATACACGTGCATCTGACAGTATACGAAAACAAAAACACTTTCAATCTGATAAACCTATTAAAAATCTGACAGTATACCTGCCCGTCCTAAGCATAAGGTGTTTAAGAAACCCAACATGCTTATGAACACAATAAGGAGAAAGGACAAGCTCTGGATCCCTCCAACAATCTTGAACAATTGCAAGAACCTATAATTGACAACAAAAACACTATAACCTTAAAATTAGAATGCAATTTGGATCACAGTAAAGAAGAATACCATGAAAATCAATACAGGGGCTCATATGGCAAAGAAAGCAAGATTAAGAAGTGGGGAGAAAAAAACGGAGTCATTAACAAAAGAAGAATAAAAGCTACAGGCGTTATTTTGACACCAATGATTTACCTGCTGGTTCTCTTTTACGTGCTGACATATATGAAAGATATGTCAAGGTATCAACTGGTGACCTTATGTGCTAGAGGTTGGTGTAGCAGTGGATGTAAGGGTGTCTCAAGAGTTTGATTACATTCTAATTTGATTGGAAGAAAAAACAACAAAATCAAGTCGTATATTTTCTCGTTCGCTCTTTTAGGGCAAAAGCAGCAACAACACTATAAACAACTACCTCAAAGCCCTTGGCTCCCAATATACAATAAGCCTTTGCCTTTGTCCTTTTATCATCCAACCCACAACTCCAGTAACCCGAAGTTAAGTTAAAAAAATTTAAGTTTATATACATATTACATGGTAGATTGGTCCTAAATTTAGAGGTCCGTGCAAAGTAAGTGACAATAACTCTGCCTACAGCGATCCTAATACTTTACATAAGCCTCAAGTCATAGAACTTGCATGATGTTTCAGATCTCAAGATTATATAATTGAACTTGTTTCAGATCTCCTGATTTTAATGTTTCAACATTTTAAGCATACCGTATTAGCAGCCTCACTTTGTAATAAGCATTTTTGAACGTTGAGGACTTTATCAAAAAAACCTGGTGCATGCAATCCCAATGCGTAGTCATTGACGCCCTCTTGCCTCTCATGCAACTCCTCCACAGGGAGCCACTTTTGAGTACCAAAAGAAAATTCCATCTGCAGAATGTCAAGTTAAACGAAAAATGAGACTCAAACCCAGTAAGTCAATATAAATCAAGATAACTAGACTAATTCACCATATAAATGTGATCAAACAAGGTAGTTTCACCAGAATCCATACACACCTTATTCCAGTAATTAAACTGAATATCACAAGGAACAATAGGCTTCATCACATTAACAAATTCCGGGTCATTTGCAGAAAAGTTTCCAACATGTATCACCAACTCATGAACTTGTTGTTCCTTAGCTCTAACTTGAGCCTCATACGACAAATTCTGCGTTTTACAACCTCCACAAGCTGAAGCATACTCACACGGCGCCTCAACCAAATCATTGTGAGGAGTAATAGTCTTTAACTTCTGCACCTACAAAATTCAACAAAAAACAAAGTCCATATACCAGTTTCCAGTCAGGCATTACATCAAACACTTGACACACTCAAAATTAGCATTTTCAGCTGAAAACCCCAGAGACATACTAACTAACCTCAGCATAACTTCCTTTCTTACGAGTAACACGACCAATGAAACGTTCACCAGGAAGAGCACGATCGCACATTACAACAAACCCAGTTTCTTCAACTTTACAAACACCTTTTCCTTTAAATCCTAAGCTTTCACAGACAAGTTCTAATGTCTGGTTCTTCTTTGGGAAAAAAGATGAAGGTTTAGTCTTTGGAGTACTACTACTATTAGTACTTATTGAAGGCTGTAATTCTTCATCTTCTTCTTTAATTTTTTTCTCAATTGAAAGAGAAGCGCAGCAGTAAAATGATGAAGAAGTTGTACGGTTTTTGTGGAACCCCAATAGAGAATTTAAGCGCCGGAAACCATAATTGGGAAGAACTGCCATTGCAGTCCCTGTGTTTGCAGAGAAGGAAGCGGCTAAAGAAAAAGAAAAATGGAGCTATTTGGTTTTTCGAGTGGAGATAAAGGGTCTTTCCGTCATTTTTCTTCTTATTTGACTGAGTCATCTTAGGATTAACCGAGTCTGACTCATCCAGAAGAAATGGAATAATGGGATTATTTACTAATTTTACCGAAAGAAAGACGTTTAAAAACACACTATCATTACTGCAATTTGAAGTTTGTGCACGCCATAATATCAGTACTGCAACTGATATTAACCGAGTCTGACTCGTTGAATCTGACTCATCAAATTGCATAAAAAGACACATTACCTCATAGTCAGTTGTTAAATTTACTTAAAAGATGTTAAAAACCAAGAAGTAGAAACTCTAATCTACTGAGTCATCTTAACTTGGAGTCTGACTCGTTGGGTCTGACTCATCCACAAGAAAAGGATTAATGGATAAGAAACACATTAACCCCATAATCAGCTGTTCAATAAATTTAACTAAAAAGATAGTAAAACAAGAAACATTACTACAAGTCTGACTCGCTGAATCTGACTCATCCACAAGGAAATCTTTCTACCATTTCCAAGTTCCAACGATTTTGCTGATATGAAATTTGTGCAAAGCATAATATTGGGAAATAAGAGGAAATTCTAAGTTAAGTACTAATAATATTTAGTATTACTGATTGAAAAATCAAACAGTAAAAGAGTTTCGGTATACTACTATACCACCATTTGTCTTTTCATTTTCTTCAGCATATAAAAGCCTAGACTTCAAAAGGAAGAAAATAAGTGGAGTCATTTTCTTCAGAACTTAAGCCTAGAAATCAAACGAAGAAAATAAAAGAGTGCAGTAAGTTAACTGGGTGTCTATGGCTAAAACGGGAAAGACTGTATGTATGTTCCTGCATATCCCTCTCTACAACTTCTACTTGTGAGCATGAACCAAAGCTAGAATCCTCCTCAAGCGGATTGAGGACTGTAGCGACTCATGAGTTCAGTCAACGATGTATCGAACTCCTTCTCCAGGTCAACCTCTTCTTGCAAATGCTTACGTTTCAGCTCTGCTTTCTTCTCTTCGTGCAATTTGATCAAGCTGTCTCTTTCGGCTAAAAATTGATCTATGCCTTCCTCCTGGGTCTCGATGAATTTTGCAATCTCCTTGTTCCTGGACAAAGCAATACTAATGATATCAACCACATAATGCACACACGAGAAAAACGGGTTCAAACTTCAAAGTGCTGTTTTCTTAGTACAAATGTTAAGAACTGTTACCTGATCAGGTTCTCTTCAGTATTCTTGGAATCTGCAACATTCAACTGCTTTGTGCGTTCTGCTTGAAGCTGTTCTGCAAAGTTTTTTTCTTTTTCCCCTGTCATTTGATGGATCATCTCTATTTGGGCCTTGTAAAATTGTTCTTGTTGATCCATCTATAAAAATGAACATATCAGAGTCATATAAGACAATTATTAACAAAGAGTAAACATAGATAAAACCGAAAACGAGCGACTCATAAAAGCAGGCCTCGCAATGCTGGTATTAATTACAATTAATATGTTTTATAATTAGGTTCACTGGTATATACAATGATTATGTTATACAGTTAGGTTCACTGGTATATACTATGATTATGTTATACAATTAGGTTCACTGGTATATACTATGATAAAAAAAGCAAGATAAATCATAAATGTAAACAAAAAAATCAAAATGTCAATCACAGTATACTTACATCACAGATAGTTGAGTTCATAGTTACTGACAAAGAGAAGAGTAGGAAAAGCAAACAAATCACCAATGCACAGATAATGGAGCTGGCACTAGAGTTTCAATATATACTAGGGTAAAAGGACATAGTACACATAAACATGATGTCAGTCACGATTTATTTTAAGTTAATCACCCCTTGCAACAAACTCCATTTCAAGTTAACCTAATGAGCTTTAGAAAATAGTAACTATATTAGCCCTTTGAAACTTATGAAGTCTAATTTTCAAGTTTAACTTTTGTAAAATGTTGGGAACTTCAGTGCTTCTAAAAAGTCTATTTTCAACTCAACAAAAACAATCACAAGAGAAAAAAGAAAAAAGAAAACTACTTCAACAACCATGACCACGGTCAAAGAAACAATAGCAGAAAGCAAGAGCAGTGAGAGCTAAATATAAAAGGCCTGCTAACTACTCAAGAAATACGAAAACACAGACAGCAGCTTTAGAACAGCAACTAGTTTTGGAATTTACCTCTTCCTTGTTCTGCTCATGTTGCAATTTTGTTCTTTCCCGAACAATGACATTCTCTTTCGTCGTCTTTCGTAACCTCTCACTCATAATCCCAAGTGATTCTTCGAGGCCTTTGGTGTGCCGTTGATTTTTATCGAGCCTGTTCTTATACCACAACAGCTGCTGATTCTCTTCACTCATTTGCTTCATTGGGGTTACCACCATCTCTTCATATGATCTCATTTCAAATTTCAGCTTTGACTTGCCTGGTTAAGCACGTTGAAGAATGTAAACAAAACATATTTAACTACCTTTAGAAGCCGAATTTAATATATATCTAAAAGCAAATCATTCTATAAGAAAAATAACAGCTGGATAATTGCACTACAAGCTACAAAGACATGGTAGGATGACCTTCAATAAAAGAATGAACCATACTACTGTACTGAAGCTAAAGATGTGAAACGAACCTGGAGAATGGAGGTTGAAGTTATCCATATCCTCCTTGTTTGCGATGAAACCATACAGTTTGCGTGCTCCACCTGCATAGAACAGAATTCTGCGATGATCCCAGGCATCCCTGTCTCTTCCTTCCTTAACAAAATGATTGTGAAGTCTCTCGGCTTCTACGTAGCCTGTAGGTAAGCCTTCAAATACGAGGAGACTCATCCCCCGGTGCCCTTTCGGACCATAGGAATGACGGGCTTTCACTGCATTATATGCACTAAAATAATCAAGCAGCTCTTGATTACCCATGCCAAGCCACTGGAAATCCATTCAACAACACAAACTATATGAGATACATAGCAGATGACAGGAAGCAATGAATTATATAAGGAACACAAGTGGTAAATAACTAAACAGAGAATAACAAAATCCAGAAACTCCTAATGATCGTTATACAGATGCATGATTGAACAGGATTCTTTGGAAGGACAATAAAGCAGATATGCAAATTAAAGAAAGCAACTCCCCACATATACCTACTTCCCAAATTTATGCTTTTTATCAGAATATTTATAGTCAACCCACCACTAACAAAATGGTGGAACCAAAATTCAATGATAACAAATTCCATTTTCTATTTCAAAAATTAAATCATACCTTCTCATTTTCGTCTTGATCAAGCTGAGTGTTCATAACTACAACCATTGGAGGCCAAACAATTTCTTTATCAGGAACAGATTGATGAAGACCATGCCATTTACCATATACCTCACCAACTGGTACAACAGAAGTTCCCTTCCGGTTCAGCTCCTCATCTAAGAGTTCTGCAAACTCTCTGTGAAGCTTCACCCTCTTCGATCCTTTAGTCTTAGCATGGGCCATTAGTGGTTGCAATCCTTTGTACCAGTCAATTGCGCCTGGTCCATTTTGGCATGCTGGGCAGTGCCACTGCCGTATAGCTGAATTTGTTTCCTCAAGGGTCAATTTATCTAAGATGTCGAAGAACTTCTTAAACCACTTGTTCTGTTTGCGGGTCTCATGGCTCTTCACGCTTTCATCTGAATCGAAACCATCAGAATAGATGTCATCATCACTATCTTCGATCATGTCTTCCTCATAATCAACATCATATTCGAGACTCTCTCTCTCTGCTGGATTAGCTTGAACTGGTACATTCTCTGCTGCCTTAGCTTGAACTTGGCCATTTCTTGCACCCCACTGCCAACCATGTTGTAAAGGAGGAGCAATCTTACTTGGTGGTGCCATGTAATTTTTCTCCCAGGCATTGGGAGATTGGCTTTTCGTAACTCCTCGTCCACCTGACTTATTATCCTGCCAGGCACCTCCTGTAACCTTTCCTGCAACCCAGGATGCAGAAGAGGAATTTTGGGAACTTCCTGAAACTAAGGATGGAGAAGAGGAATTTTGGGGACCCCACTGTTTTGGTGCACTTGCCACGCCTCGATTCTTGCGAGACACTACCTCCCACTCAGAATCTTTACCGGAATCAAGGCTTAGGTCTGCGATATTAGAACCCAGCTGAACAACTCCAGCCTTTTTGTTACCAGAGCCTGAACCTCCAGAGATTTGCCCACCTGCATCTTTCCCTTTTGCAGGTGAACTACTAGTACCAGGAAAAAGATGGCTTGCCACCCCCTTTTTTCTGACTCATTTTGCCTCCTGCATCATTTAAGCAATGAAATTTTCATTAACTTGATAAACCATGTATATGAAATTAGAGGTATCCTTATGGGATGAAAGACTTAAACCAAGGAAAATATACAGAAGTATCACATTTGCAAAAGGTATTCAGGCTTTAAAAATAACAGTAAAGTAACAAAATATGTTAATTCCAGCATTCAGATAACTTCAAAAGACTTAAAGCTGCTGCTAGTAAAGAAAGTGACAATTGGATTTCAAAGTGCATACACTTAAACATCTCATTTTAGAAAACATAAATCAAGAGAGTATATTCTCATAGATTTTATACACTCTTCTCCCCCAAGTTCCATATATAACATAACTTTTCTAAAGAGAGTATATTCTCATAGAACATCAATAATTCCACGATTTCCATCACCAAACATGCTAAAAGATCTTAACATAGTATAAATGGGCATGAGTAATCAACAAAACTTACCTACTTGAGTACTATCAGAGTTGCTAGTAAGGAGTAGTTAACAAAATGCTGAAAGACCCCAGAACATACATATCTCATCCAAACATTAACAATCAACCTAGAAACATAATATCCCCTTGAAAGCAACACTTAACCTAGAAGCATTAAACCCATCTAGGATCATAAAACATCTCAACACCCAACTGTTAAGGGTAGGATCATAAAACCCCTTAACACCATCTTTTAACTAAAAGCATACCACCACTTAAAACACTAATAATCTCACATATAATGTACATAAACAAGCAAAGATCAGTAACAACTATCATGCAAGATGAAGGTCTTTGATGATAACAATTTCTAGGGTTTCAAGATCAAACCCCAACTCACTGAAGAAAATGCTTAACAATATTACTAGAGTAAATAAAAGCTGAAACAAAACATCAAAAACACGGTATAAGTAAGTGTGAGAAATAATACCTTAGAATACTGCTTGCTCCTTGAAAAAGTGAAAAAAAATCCCCAAAATCCAACATACAGAGAAGAAACAAAAACAAAGTCAGAAAACAATCACAGAATCAAACACAATGAAACCTAAATCCCGCAGAAAAAACTGAAAAACCCACAGAATCAAACACAAAAACAAACAAATCCTTGAAAAAATCTCATAATCCAAGCACCCATTCTTAGATTTATCAAAAAGTAGACCTAAAACCCCATTTTCTAAACAAAAAAAAAAAAAAAAACTGAAAACCACAGAATCAAACACAAAAACAAGTAAATCCTTGAAAAAAACTCATAATCTACACATTTCTTTCAAAGATTTATGAAAAAGCAGACCTAAAACCCATCTTCATAAACAAAAACCACTGAACCCATCAGATTTTTTTAGGGTTTTGGTTGAAAGACTGAACTCAAAATACCTTGAAATGACCGGAAATGTAGAGAAACGGCGGGATGGACAATCTCCGGCGGTCTTCTTATCACCGAAACATAATGTGAGAGAAGAAGAAGAAGGAAGAGATTGAGATGATGAAGGTCTCAGAATGAAATCAAAAATGCAAATATAAAGCAAAACCCTAGAACAAAATAAGAAACCCTTAGTGGTGAACTGCAGGTTTGGGTCCCACTCAATAACTCCTTAAAATGGAAAAAGCATTTCTTTACGCGTCGTTTCTCAGAGATTCCTACTTTTGTGAAAATGTTAAGGGGCTGGCGTGCTTATATATGAGTAACTTGTGAATGGTGAAGTGGCGTGATTTAACCCTTGATCATGATATTAAATCCCCATTGTCTTTGTCGAATATAGAAAAAATCTTGATAACGTTCAAGGACTAAGCAAAAATCGTAGAAAGCATGGGTTTTTTTAAGGTGCATTGGTGAACCAGTCCCCAAACATGTATACGGTTCACCAGGGCCTAAAATGATATCAAGATTTTATTTATCGATAGCACGAAAGATGAATATCATAGTCGAAGGGTTGAAAATGCAGCACCATTTATATGGTTTACCAGGGCCTTGTGTGCATGACGTGCATCAAAAGACGTTCGCCCTAGCCTGACTCTCTAATAGCGAAATATCTCGTAAATATAGAGTACATAGATGCCATTTCATTACGAGGGTCTACGATTTTATATGCACCATGGCATGACTTGTATGGTCTTTTGCGCTATACGATCGTAAAATTCACCTTGAATGTGCGCTCGCCGGCGTGCATTGGCATTCTTCTATCATGAGTGTCTACGATTTTACTTGCACCCGGGCATGACTTTTATGTTGGTGATGACCATAGGGTGTATGGATGAGTGGAACACCCGGATTACATGCTACTGACATGAGTAACCGACGTGACTTGTACGATGGTGACTGATTTCGCAACCTTTTGCAAAACGGAAAAAACATTATTGGCTTCCAAGAAATTTCATGTCGCGTCTCGAGTCTTGCAAAGCATGGATGGGGACAAATCCATATATGTAACAAAGCTGAATTTGCAGTTTCACTGCCATGGATGCTGATAATGTGAAAAAGTTAAAATGGACCATAATTGATGGACCAATAAAATCTAACCGTTGATTATTGTTTTGAGATTTCGTTATGCTTTAAAAAAAAACCACCACTATAGGATTGGTCCACATTTGGATCATGTTTTTGGCCCACCTCTAAACGCGTCACTTGTGGATATTCCTTTTGTGTGTCAAATTGGGATTTACACTTATTATATATTATAATTAGGTAATGGTCTGGTATGGATCCCGAATCGATTGTAGAAACGCAACGGAATTATATTTTAAGATTACTTTTCGAAGGATTAATACATAAGAACATGTGACTAATTGAGATTTAAAAAGACACTAAATAAAAGGAATTAGAAAACCAATTTGCCATTTAACGGATAAGATTACATAGATCCAGCAGGTTTTGGTTAAAAAAAATATTCACAATTGTGTCGAATATAACATGGTTAATTATTTGACATTTAAAATTTAAATGTTAGTAAAGTGAATTTAAATTTTACACGGGTTAGAAATAACATTAAATTTACAAAATATTAACTGTGGTTTCATTTCTTTTGCAATTCTTGATAATTAGGAATACGTTGGAAAAAAACATTGGGGATTTTCATAGCTTAGAGGATTTCCATAAATGTTGGATAATTTGACCACCTTTGTTAGAAATCAAAGGTGTTATGAGTCAAATGACGAGGGTGCCGAGTACACCACAATTTTTTTGATATCAACCTATATGACAGATACCTTACGTGATCTAATAAAGACATAGACTGTCAAGAAGATAACAATCACAAGGTATACACTTGTTATATAAGTCCTTAACCAAACCTGATTATAGGGATCAAACCCAAGTTTCTGGATTAACGTACAAATGCAATTACTTTATTATAATTAAAACAATAATTATAATGCGTAAATTAAAGTAAAAAACACATAACAGATTTTAATGAGGAAACCGCAAACACTTTAAAAAACCAGGGACCTAGATCCAATTTTGAATACTCTCAAAACTAAGCCACTATACAAAGAGTACTACCAACTTCGTATAGTTGAGACCAAGTAAACTAACCCTAGTTACATATTTTCCTCAGTATTCATGCGCCTTCAACCAATCTGGCCAATGCATGTGATTCCTAAGATAGAGTCCACTATCTTAAGTTGCTTCACTAGTCGTGAAGACTTCTTGCACTCAACTCCTTATGATCGTCTTCCGAAATAGTGAAGGACTAAACTGTATTCGGTAACTGCTCTATCAATCTCAAGAAGTAAATCATAGATTTAGTTGAGTCAAACAAAGGCTCTTCACATAATCTAAGATACTATTTTGTTCGGTAAGATGTCTAGCAAGATCTAGATTATCAAGATAATCATATCTAGGTCTAGAAACTATCTAAACTAGAATAATAAATTCAAACAATTAGAATTTTTATACTAACTAAATTATAAGTAACATAACTAATTAGTAAGGGCACCATTAGTACTTCTTGGGGGTATATAAAGGAACACCTTTTTTTATTATTAAGGTAATTTAAGTTTGGGATGTCTTGTACTTTATAGCCTTTCCAATCGATCAACTTGCTTGACAAACTAAGAACGATCCTATCATTAATTTTTGATTGAGAAAATGAAAGTTACGGTTTTTTTTTTTATTTAAACAACGGGGAATTAGAGATTCGTAGTGATTCTAAGAAATAAAAAAGTCAACATTTTTGGGTTGTATACTTGTATGTGTGGAAATTATAACAAGTAACGGAGTTGTATTTCACCCGATTACATGTATAAAGTGGTTGTATTTAGTCGAGAGGTGCGTTTAACCCAAAGCGAGTGTTTCATTTAGTCAATATCTGTATTTAAATATTATGAGAATTAAATATATATCATTGTTTGATGGCATTTGAAAATAACTTTAAACTTGTCTATTTTGGTCATTATTCATATCAATTTCTCATAGTAGAAGTTTATATTTTCATTAATATAGATGAAGGTAGATCACGAGATGCAATTGATCTAGTCAATTGTCTTACACGTTACAGAATAGAGAAAAGGGTTCTTGTATTTATCAGAACATCGACTGACAAAACAACACCGCACCGAGACCAGGTTTAGCTTCATCAATCAATCCCGGTCTTGGCGAGAAACCTTAGGATAAGTTTAGGGTAGAATTGACCTGTTTTGATAGAATTCCAAAGAAAGATGCAGCGGGTGGAGCTCGCCTTACTAAAAAGTGGGTTCCTACATATTATAGTTCATGGTTCTTTTCGGGCATCATTCACGGTATTTCGGTGGTCGTCCATGGTCTCCTGTCACCAATACGTATTTGAGATAACTAACCAATGATTACATGAAATGACTCAACTGACAACAATTAATGAAAATGATAGTTAACAATTTAAATGCAAATTAAGAGCGTGTTATTCAGAGATAATTCATCTATTACCCCCTCCCCCTCAAGAGGACGGTGCTTTGGTGAAAAAACCTTCAGCTTTCCTCAAAAATAAAATAAATCTTGGTCATGTTAAGACCATAGTAAAGATATCTACAACCTGATTTGTGGAAATGTAATGTACATCCAAAATCTTAGATTGCACAAGCTCCCTGATGAAATGATTGTCAACTGCTAAATTCTTAATATGAAAAACGGGATTAGAGCGCGAGAGACAACACTTATGTTGTCACACTTAATAATAGGAGGAATTGGTAGAAAGATGTGAAGATCCTTGAGCAAGCGACAAAGCCAAACCACTTCAGGTGTAGTTTGAGCAAGACTCTTATATTCAACTTTGTTGAACTTCTAGGCACTGTATTCTGTCTTTTGCTAGACTAAGAAATTGGATTATACCCAAAAAAGATGAAATAACCACCTCTACTTCTCCTTGTGTCAAGATCTCATTGATACTGCATCACTAAAACCATGAGCTGCCAAAAATCCTTTAGGAAATAGAATGCCATAAGAAATATTTCCTTTTATGTATCTCAAAATTCTCTTAGCAGCTAAGAAATGCACATCTGTAGGATAAATTACAACGAGAGAGGCAAAATCGGAAGAATCTAAACATTTCTATGGGGTTTTGTTAGTATACAAAACCACATGGGTTGAAATTTGACTTTGGGTGATGAGTTTTGAGCGGCAGCTGTGATAATCTTTGTCAAAACCATGGCTAAAGGGAAGTTTCGGGTTTGGAATGTCTACAAGGTTTATTTGGATTAGGAAACTTGTATGACGATTTGGAGGAGTGTTTTCCAAGTTTAAGGTTTCCTAATTAAGGTGTGAGACTATTTGTAGGAGTTAAGACTTGGGCTATATTGTGAGTAAAATCCATTCTCTTGGAGAATCCTCTCTTTATGAGTGATCGAGGGTCACAAACGTTGTATCATACAATGGTTGGTGATTGGGCAAAATCTATGTGAGAAGATAGACTTGTAGAAATAACGGGTATGGGAGAAATCTAGGGTTTCTAGGGTTCATATGGGAGAAGCTGGAATTCATGATGTTCTTCGTGTTCTTGTTTAAAGTCGAAGCAACAATGGTGGTAGAAGTTATGGAAGAAGAAAAAAAAAAAAAGAGGTAAACTCTTAGTAATATGTCTTATTGTTTCTAACGTTTAGCGCTAGTGGGTTACATAACTAGTTTATCATATAAAGTGTCGATGTAATAACTTGTTATGATAATGAAAGATTCTCGGGGTAGTTTTGGCCGTGGATGAAGCCTACAAAGGGTAGGTGAATGATAGGGTGTAGAATACATCCTATTTATTATCTATTGTTTATGCTTTCTTTGTTATTTTTCTTGTAAATTGTAGTAGCGGGTTTTCCCACTTCACCCTCAACATATTTTGGTTAATTAGTCACATTTGAAAGTTGCATAATTAAGAATGTTTATTGATTAATTTCATGAGTTCTACGGAAAAGTAGAATTACACTTAGCAAGTAAAATACTCTTAAACTTTCTCTCTCCTAATGACTTGCCTCGCGATTCTAAAAAGATCTCTCCCCCTACAACAGACTCATTCGACCCTTTATATAGGGTAATACATAGTGGATAGACATTAAGTTATCCTTTATTTTCGGGAATATCTCGCGAAGTGTCGCCGATGTACAACTATTCAATCTCGCGACACTTCTTAACCCTCGCCGAGATCTCACGTCTTCTTTATGTCTACTTTGTCATTATTCTTTGCGTCATTTATTTTAGCTCTCTGCGGCGCCTCGCGACATCGTTGTTTACTAACCCCGCGAGTCTGTACATTGCGATATTATGGTCCTACATCTTGCCTCTTTTTCCTTGAATATTGCTTGAAGAGTGATTTTAAGGAAAAATCTGTTAATGTAATGATCTTTGGTCTTGATGAAGGAACGGCGAAAGAATCTTTGGACTTGAAAGTACGTACTTGCCTCTATTCTTTTGCGAAATTCCGAAGCTCCTATATACAAAGTGTCATTTCTTGCCTCATGCGTTACGAGAGAATAATCGGTTTCGCAATCTCTTCTTTATTAGGAAATATGCCATATATTTGAATTACTTTAAATTTCTTTTAAACCAAGTTTCCTTGGATTTGGGTAATGATTGTTAACACGTGTCTATATTTGCCTCTTTTACGGCGCATTTAATGTTATCCGGTCGTAATACCTTTTCTCATCTATTTATAGAAGTGTTCCTTGTGAAGAAACTTCTTTTTCCCTTTCATCTTCTTCATCGTCTTAAACTTTCCTCTTCTTCCCTTAGTTACTGCAAGTATTTGCCTGCTTGTTTTCCTTCTTCATCCTCTTCTCTTCTTCTGCTACTTCTTATCAGTTGTCATTCTCATGGCATCCAGGTTTTGTTAATCTTGCCATATCTAATTTGATCTTGTGGTTAATTGCTTTGAAGTTAGTTTTTCTTGTTGAAATCATCTTTGGTATGCTTAACTTATAGTTCTTTTCTTCCATTGTTGTTTAGCAGAACCAACCCAAACCGGTTCCATAAAGGATCCTTTTCTTTCTTTGGGCTCGCCATGGACCCTCTTACAACAAGAATCTCCCTCATGACCAAAGCCTACTTGAACAAAATCTGTAGTTAACAAAAAAGCTGCGGTGACAAGGTATTTAAGAAACATTTCTTTTTTATAAGCAATATATTGTTGCCTCTGTTTCTTACTTAACTTGTTACTCGCGAGAATGATGGAAATCTTGTGGAGAACTCTAAAAGGTTTCGCCAACCCAAGTCTGTTACTCCAGCGTTCCATTTCCTTCTTTCAAACCTTCTTCTCATATGCGAAATCTTCGCGGGATAGTTTCGTGCCTCTTCCTTAGATAACATTACGCGACAACACTTTTACGCCTCAACTCCTCATAGACCAAGTTCCTCACATGTTGGTTCTCCTACAAATGATGTTATATCACCCTCTGTTATCAATGTTCCTACTATTTCTCCAACCACTTCTCTCCACTGAAACTTCCTCTTCTCATGAGATTCCTTTGACAAAGGATGACTCATGTTTTTAGTAGAGAAAGCAAATTCCTCTAACAATGAGAAAATTTGGAGGGTATAGATGTGGCCTTTAAGGTTCTTTCGGATCTTGTGAATGATGCCAAAAAACCTGGCAAAAATCCAATGCTGCGAGATTTTAAGTAAGCACCTTAAAATCAATATCCAATCAAATCCAATGCGAGATTTTAAGTAAGCACCTTGGTCACATAAGGTCTCGCAAGCGTCTTTGGTTCAGAAAATAGTAAGGTGAAGGATGATCTCAGGTTATGGCCAGCGAAATGCAATAGTCTTCATCAAAATCAAAAATTTCACAACATCTCGCTAGATCGTGATAACCTTATAAGAAGAATGAAGAATTAAAAAGGTATGCCCTCGCCTTTTTTTTTTTTTTTTTTTTTTTTTTTTTTTAAAAGCAACTCAAACTCTCTACGTTCGTTCTCCAAGCATTAAACGACGAATAATGGAGATATATCGGATGGAGTCCATTGTTGAAGAAGTTCGAGTTGAGAGAGATGGTTGGATGGAACAATATAATCTCTTAGATAATCTTCACACTTATCACGGTGATCAAATAAATAACTTGTCGAAAGAAAATTTAAATTTATCGCGAAGCAAGACTTGTTAAGTAATGATTTATCTCGCCTCTCTTATGCTTTGACTAAATCGATTTGGGTTGCAAACTTTATCAGATGAGAATCGAACTCTTTCGCAAGAAAGCGTTCTTTGTTGAATAAGGTGGCGAACTATTAACGTGATATGATGCTTGTCGAAAGTTATGTGAAGAACACGAACAAGTTAAACATCGTTGAAAAACCAATTTGAAGAAATTACTACTGAGGAGATAGACTTATTCAAGGTAGAATAACGTTGAAAGCGTAAAAAGCGAAGCAATTCCAAGAACAATGTGTCAATTTAGAAAAATCCAACTCTCTTAAAGCGACGAAAACTCCATACTTGTTTCCAATGAAAAAGAATTTCGTTCTCGATTGAAAGGTTTGGTTGGAGATTCATTTGATGATGTCATGGACCGCACAGGGAATAATTTATGGCTTTAATTCAACATCTTTCTTCTCAAAGGAAGGTAGTCAAATTATTTGACTATCTTAGTTCATGTGTTTATTCCATGAATGCTTTATTACCACTGAAAATGTCAATAATGTTCGATAAAAATTTTCTACGATCTTGTGTATTTGTTATACGGTTAAGGGGAGAAAGCTTCGCTCCACTATTTCCACCCTCGGGTCTGATTATTCCAAAATTAACGAGGAAAATGGACTACTCTCCTCGCATCTTGCTCGTTCTCGCGGCCAGTGCGGAGCGAAGACTTGATTATATGTCTCCTTTGTAAGGATATTGATAGTAAGAATCGTCAAAGGCATTACTTCGCGGTTCCTTTAAAGGCGGAAGTCCTTGTGAATAATATTTCTTGTCGAAGTCTCTTGATCCTATTCACGTCGCTCCTTTGGAAGTAAGTGATGATGAAGTTCTAATGCTCCAGGATAGCGATTATGAATATGAAAGCGGCGAAGATATCGCTATCTTTTGAAGTTGTCAATAAAGAACCAAGTAAAAAGACTCTAATGAAAATCCACCGGTGGCGAGAATGAAGGTCAATGAAAATATTTGATGAACATCCAACCAATTGAAGGTGAGAAAATTATTGGTGAAGATGATAAAATTGATGTAACCGTTAAACGCTTTATAACTTGATGTGGAGTTAAATCCTTTTGTTTTGAAAGATTAAATCCCTTGTTGAATAATCCTCTTATTTTCTTCTTCTTAATTATGACCATAATCTCTTTTATTCCTTTTTTAGTTAATGATTTTTAATCGTCATCATCATTTTGTATTGCTCATTCGAATCTCCATGAGTGAAGAAACCTACTTTTCTCGCCTTATCATTTGGTAGTCTTTATTTTATCTCTTCTTGTGGCGACAAGGTCGCAGACCCTTCACATTTTCATGCAATGGCTCATTGACCTTGCCTTATCATTTTTGTGGTCTTAGGAGTTAGACCTCCTAATTAGAGGTCCTCCCTGCCACCTTTTATGGCGACAAAAAATCGCAGAGGACGTCCTTACACTTGCATGTAAAGACCCATTGATCTTGTCTTATCATTTTCCAAGTATTTTTGCCTCTGCAGGATGTTTTAGTTGCGACAATATGACAGGCCTAAATATCCTTTCGAACATAAAGCCCCATGACATTGCCGTCGTGCGGCAAAATCATGGACGTCCGTACACTTTCATGTAAAGACCCATTGATCTCGCCTTACCCTCGCGTTAGTATTATTGCCTCTGCTGAGATCATTTGCACAAATATGACAAGCCTAAGTCTCCTTGCCGAAAACAAAGCCTCATGACATTTGCGTCTGTTTTGACACCCCCTAATGGAGAGCGTCGCCCTTATCATCTCCCAGTTGCCCCTTCAAGGAGAGGCGAAACATCGGCCATACAAGACTAGCTCCTCCCATCCGGTCTTAACAACAACCGAGTTGTTTTAGCGACCTCTTATCCCTTATACCTATGGGTTTATGGTTACGAGACGCACCCTAAGTGGAGTTTTCTTCGAGCGAGTGCAACGCATGCAAGACTTGCCAAGAATGGCCGGTAGGTTCATCCATCCCGGGCACTGCGGCTCCACCGTGTACCTCGGCGCCTTGTGCATACACTGACTCCTTGGAAGAGACCCTCGGTCGCCCAACCGAGTATAACCTACATATATAGTTGGGAATCCAAAGGTATCTCCCAGGATAGGCTTTCATGGGCCCCAAATCTGCATGACCCAGTTTCGGGAGCGGTGTAACCTTCCACGAGCCATGTTAAGAGATACCCCCCTTATATGACGCACTTTAGGTCTTACATTTGCCTCTTACGAAATATAATTCGCGAACTAGGGTGTACGCCATAAAGGTTCGTCCCATTCATTCATTCTTTTTATTGATCATTCTTCATCCTTCTTGCTATTTTATCTGCGAGATATTCGCCAATTCATTCATTTAATCATTCCTTATCTCTTGTTGTTTTGTTAAGCCATTCATGACTTTTTGTTATTCTTATCGCGATCTCTTCACGGATTCTCTCTGCATTTTTATTGAATGTCGCAAATATCTGGCGAAGAAGTATTTCATCTTGATTCTTTTTGTCATCTTTCGTTATTACGGGTAATATTTCTTTAGATATAACCTATTCCATGGTCTATCCAATTTTTGTCCCACATCTCTTCCTTCGGGGTCCATCAATCTATATGCCCCTGTACCAACTACTTCTTTGACGATATAAGGTCCATCCCATTTTCTGCCAGGTTGCCTCCACTTTCACGTTGATATATTGGGGTTTCTCGCAACACCAAGTCTCTGGTTGGAACTCACGTATTTTTACACGCTTGTTATATTCTCTAGCCAATCTTCGATAATTCTCCATGTGTCATAAGGCCTTTTCTCGTTTTCTTCCAATTCATCCAACTTGATTAAAATGTTGCTGCGCTAAGATTTTTATCCCAAGACCTCTTTTTTGGTTGTCGGAATCACGACCTCTGTTGGGAGCACTTTGCTTCAACTCCGTAAGTTAAGCAAAAGGAGACATTCACTGTGGCTTCTCTTCTTGTTGTATTATAGGCCCATGCATTGGGTACTTGTTAGCACCATCCTCTATTGTGTCCTTCCAATTTTTCTTCAATATATCGGCAATCGTTTTGTTTGTTGCCTCAGCTTTGCCATTAGCTTGTGGATATAATGGAGTTGATTTTCCACATCTTATTTTGAAATGCATTAAATAACAACTCTATATTTTGTCCTTCAAGAATTGTTTCCCATTATCAGATACCAGGTTGTGCGGGGATCCCAAATCTGCATATAATATTTTCAAATATGAAAGTAAAAACATCTTTATCGCGAATGTCTTTGGACAGCTTTCACCTCGACCATTTTGTGAAATAATCCGTTGCGACAATTAAATACCTTCTTTGTCTGTTCCCGGTAAAAATGGTCCCACAATATCTAAACCCCATTTTCCAAAGGCCATACACTTCTTGAAGAATTTAATGGTGCTCCGGTGCATGTATCTTCTTCCGTGTCTTTGACAATCTTCGCGAGCGTACGGCTATTGCTCTCGCGTCCTCATGCATATATGGCCAATAATATCCTTGCATCTTTGCCTTGTATGCCAAAGATCTTCCACCGCTATGATTTCCTGCATCCCCACTATGCGACATCTTCAATATGGTTTCTCCTTCTTTCCTTGTCGGACATCGAAGCAAAGGTCCATCAAAAGAAGAACGCCGATAAAGCACGCCATCTCGCGATTCATAATTTGTTGCTCGGCTCTTTAACTTGTGTGCTTCAATCTATTTCTTGGTACCTCGCCTTTCATTAAATATGTGTGAAGTTCTATCCTCCAATCTTCCTCGCGACGTTGCATCTCGTCTACCACCATCATTATATACGCTTCTTGTCCCTCTTCTTTATTAATTGATGGCGCCCGATGGCGTCTGTATTTTGATATTCCTCGCAGGTTGGAGTGCTGTCATCATACTTGATATAAAGGCAAAAAGCATCTGTGATCTGTTATCTCTCCTTGATATGTGCCTCCATTTTATTTTTGGTATCTGGGCTGACAACACTTCTACAAGCTTCCTGTATTTACTGTAGGGATGGATCATTTGTAGCATACTTTTATGTTATCTGACGAATTGCCAATTGCGAGTCACTGGTAATTCTCACACTCTCCAGTTTCATTTCTATTGCAAATCGTAAGGCATGTATTATGGCTTAAGTATTAGTTTCATTATTGGTAGACTCAAATTCCAATCTAAAAGCAAAAGCTAACTTATTGCCTTACTGGCGAAATCATAACAATTCCCACTCCTTTACCTTCTCCATTTGATGATCCATCCACTAATATTTCCCACCGGTTTGGCTCGGTTAACAAATCTTTTGGATCTCCATGTTCTTCCTCTACATCCATCATTTCATCCACTGCTTCATCTTCCTCTAAAGGAAATTCTGCCAGAAAGTCTGCGACGACCTGTGACTTGGTTGAAGACAATATTTCATATTTGAGTTTGCAATGACTTATTTGAGCATTCCATCTTTCAACTCTTCCTGATCTTTTTGAATTTTTCATTACAGGCTCGATTGGTACCTTTATTACTACCCTAACAGTATGTGCACTGAAAATATATCACGAAGTTTAAATGACGCGTAGACTAACGCTAGGATTAGTTTTTCAATCTTTGAATAATTTCTTTCTGCGGCATTAAAAGTTTCTTGATATAATAGATTGGTTTTTCCACTCCTGCGTCCGTTCGCAATAAAACTGCACTTAAGGCGTGCGAAGTAGTCGCCAGATATATTAATAACTCTTCCCCAGGTTCTGCCTTCTGCATAATGGATACATCCATTAAATGCTCCTTAATTCCTTGTAAAGCCTTTTCACATTCGTCCGTCCATTCGAATTTTGATCCCTTTTTTAGAACACTGAAAAAATGTTTACATTTATCAGACGATCGCGAGATGAACCTTCCTAGTGATGCTAACAATCCATTTAGCTTTTGAACATCTTTTCTTGTCGCCGGCGTCGGCATGTCATGCTGCTTTTTATTTTCTCCGGGTCAACGTGTATTCCTTCCTTTGACACAATGTAACCCAAGAACTTTCCTGGCAACTCCAAAGGTACATTTTTTCTGGTTGACTTTGATGTTGAAACGCCTCATTTGCTCAAAAATTTCTTTCAAGTCTCGCACGTGATCTTACGCCTTCTTACTTTTTACTAGCATGTCATCTACATAGACTTCAGTGTTTTATGTATCCATTCTGCGAATACCTCTTCTACCATCCTTTGATACGTCGCTCCAGCATTTATAAACCGAACGGCATTTTAGTATAGCAGTATAATCCTCTTGGAGCGAAGAAAGCGGTATGTTCTTGATCCTCTTGGCGGAGTGGGATCGATTGTAACCTTTGTATCCATCCGGTAGAGGATACCCTTTCATTCGCTGCTGATTCGACTAGCTGGGGAATATCTGGCAATGGAAAACTGTCTTTAGGGCAGGCTTTATTTAAATCAGTGAAATCAATGCAAATCCTTATTCCTTTGTTCTTCTTTGGAACTATAACCATATTCGCTATCCACTCGGGATATTTTGCTTGTCTAATGATTCCTGCGTCCAACATCTTCAACTCTTCTTCTATCTCGAGGGTGATATTGCTGTTGCTATCTTTCTAATTCTTTGTTTGAATGGCTTCACATTTTTATCAATTTCCAACTTGTGACAAGCTACCGATGGATCTATACCAGGCATTTCATCCATATCCCATGCGAAGATATCTTTATAATCTACGCAACGACCAACCAGTCTCTTTTCTTCTTCATCCGCTCCCATGTTAGTTCAATCTTTAGCATCTTAGGTTCTTCCTTAGTTCCAACATTCACTTCTTTAGTTTGCTCTGCCGCGGCGTAACGGCCTTCGGTTCTCCCATAGGGGTTGGTCCTTCCGATTCCGTCGCGGGATCTTTCTTCTCCCGAGATCTCGCTAAGTATGCCTTTTCCTTCCTTCGCTTTGATCATGTAAACTCTGAACTCTTCTTCTTTCCTAGCTTCCCTCGCCATCTTTTTGCGATGCTTAGACATATTCTTTTGTTTGTTTATTTGTTCCTCATGACATTTTACTTCGTTTTGATAATATATTCTTCCTTTAGCGGCATCCCCTTTGATCTCACCTATTCCGGTTGGTGTTGGAAACTTGATACATTGATGAAGCGTTGGCCTTACGACTTTTATTGCATGTACCCATGGTCTTCCTAGTAACAAGTTATACGGTGATTCCATATCTACTATACTCAATGTCACCTGAGTTTCGATTCTTCCTAATGGAATACGTATTTTTATCTCCCCTCTAACTTTGGTTATGGATTTACCAAAGCCTTGAATATTGTATGCCGCGAAAGTCATATCCTCGTCTTCATATCCCATCTTTTTGTAAGTGTGATAGAACATTATGTTCACCGAGACTCCTGTATCAATTAAAACTCCATTTACCACCCATGTTTTCACTGTGTTCTCCGATTCTTCTTTCTCCTTATACGCGTTAATTGCGATCACTAATGGAGATGGGTGATCCAAATTTTCTTTGGATATCTCTCCCGCCGTGAATGTTATCTCTTGTTTTTCCCAATCTTTCAAAGGTGATATCATTTCTCTGTCTGTAATCTTCTTTCCTTCAAAATCCCGTTTGTGTATTCTTCCTCTGATATTTTCATGAAATTCACTAATTATTACTCCTGTATCTGCGCCACATGCCATATCTTTTTCCCCTGCTTCATCCGATCTAAGAGTTTCCTTTCTCATTTTCTTGATCTAAACAGCTTTAATTGCGATTTTCTTTCTTGAACCAACAAGATTAGGTCCACTGTTTCTAGCGCATATGTAGTAGCGGTTTTCCCACACTACACCCCTCACTATATTTTGGTTAATTAGTCTTTGAAAGTTGCATAATTAAGAATGTTTATTGATTAATTTCATGAGTTCTACACGGGAAAAGCAGAATTACACTTAGCAAGTAAAATACTCTTAAACTTTCTCTCTCTAATGACTTGCCTCACAATTCTAAAAAGATCTCTCCTCTACAACGAGACTCATTCGACCCTTTATATAGGGTAATACATAGTGGATGACAGCTAAGCTATCCTTTATTTTCGGGAATATCTCGAAAAGTGTCGCGATGTACAACTATTCAATCTCGCGACACTTCTTAACCCTCGCCAGATCTCACGTCTTCTTTATGTCTCGCCTGTCATTATTCTTTGCGTCATTTATTTTAGCTCTCTGCGACTGCCTCGCGACATCGTTGTTTACTAACCCCGCGAGTCCTGTACATTGCGATATTATGGTCCTACATAAATTATGCACTTTACGCTTGTTTTGAGTTTTATAGCTACTATGGAGTCGCACGAATGAAAAGAAGAAGAAATCACCCAATTTGAGAAAAGGGCAAAATTGTCATTACATGGGCGAACATTATCTGGAGCCCAGTCAAGGTTAAGGGGCAACTCTTTTGGGAGGAATACTAGACCTTGATCCGGTGAGGTTAAGGGGTTGTAAATTGGTTAGCCCTTATCAAAGGTGACCGGGTGTCATTATCATTATCTTAAACCTAAATCGAGAGAAGACTTTTCTCTCATTCATCTCATTCTTTCCACCTCGAAATTTAAGAAGCATTTCTTCTTTGTTAATACCAGAATCGATGAGAAAGAGAGATAAGAAATTAGAGGCGTAGCCATGGAGAAGAAGCATTTGTTCTGCCGATGTCTGAGAGAAGAAATCGAAGTTGCAATTGGGGTTTACGAAGATGAATTCGATAGAGTTGAAGATGATGTCTTGCTTTGAAGCCATGAGCAGGACAAGGAAGGAGATGGTGGTAGTCTACGATGTTGATGGCTATGAAGATTAAGGATGGGTATGATCCAAATTTAGTTCCCGTAGCAAGAATTACAAGAGAAGATCCTGGAGAGAAGAAAGGCGCTAGTTCAAGGGTTTGCTATGTTGTTGGTGTTCTTTGTAGAGGAAGAAATTAGGGTTCGATTCGAGTCTATAATGAAGAAATATGTCTTTGCTTGTTGGAAATTGATGAAGACACGGAGAAAAAGAGATGGGTTTGAGAAGATATTGCGAGATGGATGTCGGTGTGGATTGATTTGAGATGATAGAACAAGAAATTAGAGATGGGTTAGTAGCGAAATTGAATTAAAGGGGTTTGTGGTTGATTTGAGTTCGATTTCGGTTGAGATTACGGGGGAGATGATAAATCTATTCTTTTGCCGATGATGTTAGTCTTGAGAAGAAGTGAGATCTTTCTTTGCTCTCCGAGTTCGATAGAATGAAGATGGGTTTGATTTGATTGGCGGTGGTGTTGAAATTACGTAACAGAAGATGATGGAAGGCTGTGGGATATGGTGTTGTGAACCAAGATGGTGGTGCTGAGCTGATGAGTGAAGCTCTGTTGCAGGAATGAAAGCTGTTGAAGCAGCAATTGTGCAAGAATGAAGTAAAGCTGCTAAATTAGATGTATGTTAGGATACAGGTTGTGCAAGATGGAAGAAAGATCGGCTGAAATTGGCCTGAGCAAGTCCTATAAACAAACAGAACTCGGCCGGTTTTCTGCTCTGGCGAGTTGACTCAGTGAGTCCGATGAACGATCAAGACGATTCAACCCAGCCCAGTTAGACTAATCAGCTGAGTTAGAAGCTGACTCGGTGGATCGACTCACTCTTCCTTTGACCCATGGACTAACGGTTTGACTGTTTGACGGGTGCTTAACCAGTATCGTAACGATATTAAAATCGACGAGAAGAAGATTTCAGGTGGCCGGCGACGACTTTTCTTGCCGGATTTCGGTGACTCAAAGGACTTTTCCGGCGATCAAAATAACATATTTTTGTGTGGGTTTCTTTCATGGGTGTGAAGAATTAGATTTGGAAATTGGATGAAAATTTGTGAAGAATTCTCTAGAATCATCTAAACTCATGGGTTTGTGGAATTGGGTTCAAATTTGGAAAGAGGAGATGGAAGATTTGAGAAAGGCTTGGACTTGGAAATTGAATTGTTAAAGGAAAGGGGTTCTATTCCTTGGAAGATTTGGAGAACATTGAAGCCTATAAGTAGAAGTTCTCTACACACTTTTACACACCTTTTTATACACCTCTCTACACACACACACTTGTGTTTTTGCTTTGCTTTTCAAATTCTTCTTTTAATTATTTGTGTGAACTTTTAAAATTCTCCTTTTAATTATTTGTGTGAATTTCAAAGACATGGAGTAGCTAATTTTCTTATTGATTGAGGATGAATTCTAGTTCTTAACATTGTTTGAGTTTTGTTTTCAATTTTATCTTGAAGTTTTTACATGATTATCGTTTGTTTTTACTAATATGAATGTTTATACATTCATGGTTGATTGATAGATTGTTTAGAGTGCACGCTAAATTGATTTGTTAATTTGATCTAAAGCTAGTGAAAGTTAGGAGATAAGTAATCGTTTCTTGACTCTTTACATAAGTAGCAAACACGAGACCTTGCGGAGGGATTCCGTGGAGCAATTGTGTGAAAACAACGTTAGCAAGTAGACCTTGATCTAAAGAGTCTAACTACTAATATTAACCTAAATTCATAAATCTTAATGCATTCAGGGAATTACATCTTGTAAGCGAACCTCAAGGTGGTTCTTTTGAATAGAATACGATAACTAAGCGGACTTGTTACTCGGTGAAATAAGGGATTTTGGGGCTAGCTAAGCGGAACTTTGCTATCCTACGGTTGGTGATAATCTGTGACTAATAACATGTGGATGAAAACATAACTTGAATCATTGTTTTGCAACGAAGAAGGATTCCTTGGTCTTGTCTCTCTTATTGATTTCAACTTTATCTTTGAATTGCTTTGTTTATATTCTTTGCTTTATATACCCCCTTTTTGTGAAAATTAAGACAACTAAAACCTCTTGCTCCTCGTGGGAATCAAGACTTAACTACCACCATATTACTTGTTAATTGGTGGAAAAATATTCACTAATTTGTTGTGGTTACGACACGCATCGCTGAACCACGTAATCTTTGTGTCGTGTGTGATTGTCTATTATCGTATTGATCATATATTCGTGTTAATATTATCAGATCATGCTAATCTAAAGATGTAAGTGGAGGATTCGAGCTAGTTATCTAAAGTAGGATGTTTCATGGAATTGACTTCTATGGAAGCATGCGGTTCGAGATGAACGTAACCTCGGTTTCCCAGAAAGTGGTGCGGTAAGGGTGGATAAAGATGGCGATGATTCGGTAATTAAACAAGAGGTTTCAAAGAAGAGAAAGTCTTGGTTGGAGCGAATGATATATATCATGAAGATGATGAGTAAATCAAGACCGAACAAAGAATATGACGACATCAAGAAAGATTCGACAACTTTTCTTGATGTGACTATGATTCGTGTTGAAGGTGTTTTCTTTGCTAGAAGATCGTTCGTGGGTTTCAGTTCGTAGGCGTCTGCAAAATATTATCGGGAGAATGTTTTGAATCATGGTGGTGCTAAGTGACAATCGTTCATACACAACATAAGAAGATTGTAGCATGTTTTGTCTACATGGAGGATGACTCAAGATTTTTGGTTCTTGGAGTTGGTGAAGTCCGTCTGGAATTGTTTGGTGGCTCAGATCAAACAATGTCAAGTGTTAGACATGTGTCGAAGAAGAAGTATTTTACAAACGGTGGAATAATGAGTGATCATGGCGACGAAGTAGTTTGATATAAGTCGTGCAGAAACTTGTATAATTTATATGAAGAAATTGTTTGTGGTGATGCTAGAAGATCGACAGATAGCGATTCTGGTGGTGCAAGTGCAAAAGAGGAATTCAGCTTAGGTGGTGGTTCAAGCTCAAAGTACAAGACAATTTTGTTCGTGCTAGTGATGATGTCCGCGAGGATGACCTTGTATAAGTTGGGAAAATTCATGCTTTGATGGAGTGAAGATGGTGGTTTTGTTCACGTCATAAAAGGTGGTGATTGTTAAGGGTTTTGTTCCATATACAAAACCACATGGCTGAAATTGGACTTTAGGTGACAATTTTTGAAGCGGTGGACATTAGGAGAATTCAAGGTGACATGACATATCTTTGAGGCAAGAACATGGATAACCTAAAAGGTTACTACCACAAAGCATGAAATGTATTATGTCAAATGAGTTAGGAGGGGGTTGGGCTTCATGAATATATAAATATTCAACAGTGTTATGATTACCAAAATTTAGGTGGAGGCTGGAGGATAATGGTCTCATCTCATGTCGGCAAAATATTTAGTTGGAAAAAATATTTTGAGTATAGATACAAAACCAAAAGTAGGAAACTCTTAGATCTAGAAGGGTATTCTTGAAGGAATAAGCAATATTCATGAATACATGAGATGAAAAATTGGAAGAAAAAAATTACTAACATCAAATTTGAGAGATATCCTATTTAAAGTGTACCACTAAAGAAAGAATTATTCTAATTGTTGTGGGTTCAACAAGCTGGCCGAATGTGTACGAATAATTTAAACCTTCCTTCCTTGATAAAAGCCTTTTGCAAGCAATCTAGATTTATATCTCAACGATTGCCATCGGATTTTGCTTAATTATAAAAACCCATTTGCAACCAACTAAATTTTGCGAAGGATCAGGTGATACTAAACTCCATGTACCTGCATATTTAAGATTTATAACTTCATTAATCATAGACACTCTCCATTTAGGAATTTTATTTGCTTGAGTAAAGCATGTTGGAGTAGTAGAAGGAGCCATTTGCAATAAGAGTAGCAAATAAAGAATATACAATGGAAAAAAACCTTCTTTTTAGATATATCATTTTTACCCACAGTGACCATATGATGGTTGTTGTGAGTAGGAGTTGGTAAATCTTGTGTAATAGTAAATGAAGAAGGTGTAGAAGATATAGAAGTATGAGGGCTAACATCCGAGTACCCGATAGATAAGTTAACGTTGTTGAAGAAGCATTATCTCCAGATATAGTGACAAAAATAGAATTTTTGTCAAGAGTAGTTGCAGTGTCAGAAATAAGAGCAGTAGTAGAAAGCAAAGATGAAGAACTCAGTGATGTAGTATCTGCAACATATTGAGTTAGTGTAGGATGATATAAAGCTTTTTGAATTTTGGTGAAAAAAGCTGATTCATGAAAAATCACATGTACGGAAATGTAAACTTTACACCTTGCATTTGGATTATAGCAGATATGTATCCTTTGTGCATAATGTTGTGCCCTATAAAAATTCATTGTTCACTTCTAGGAGCCAGTTTATTTGGTGCATATGGTTTTAACCATGGATAACATAGACAACCAAAAGCTCTTAAGAAGGAGTAATATGAACTTTGTTGAAAAATGCTGCTCAAATGGTGACTTGGTGCATTGCTCTTAGGGTAGTCTGTTAAATGTAAGGTTTGCGGTTTGAAATGCTTCTACCCAAAAAGAATCGCACGTCCATAATTAAATTAACAATGTTCTTACAACATCAACTAAATGCTGTGTTTGGAATCTGCAACACCATTTTGTTCGGGATGGTTTAGACAGATGCCTCATGAATAATGCCATAATTTGACAAAAAAATCCATTTTAATTCATTAATTATTAAGAAATTCCCCACCACCATCGAGTTCTAATAACAACAATATGACCAGAAGCAAATATTCCACTTGAACTTTAAAGCTATGAAACACAATTTTGAAATGTGATTTCTCGTGTAAGGGATCTATACAGCGATGCTTGGAGTAATCATCAACAATGTTTACAAAGTATCTAAAAGACAGGGATTAGAAGCAATAGGACTAGGACCTTAGAGATCAAGGCGTAGTAGTTCTAAAGGTCTAAACCTAACATGACTAAATACGGTAAATGGAAGTTTATGACTTCTACCAAGTTGACATTCATGACAAAACAATGGTGTCTTGTAGACATTATTAAGATCTAAAGTCTTGCAAACATGTTGGAAAGTGCGAAAAGATGGATGCCCAAGTCTCGTATGCCAAACTTCAGTGAAACTTGACTAAGAGCTTGATAAACTTTATTTGATGATACAACAATTGTAAGAGTTGAGGATACAGTTGAAGTGTCCTTTGAGGATGTTGTATGAATAAATTGAAGTGGATATAGTCCATTACATTGTTGGCCTTGTTAAGTGATCTTACCAGATGAGAGATCCTTAACAACAAAACCAAATCCATCAAATGTAATTGAACATGTCTTTGGTAAACCTTTGTACTGATAAAATATTTGTTGAACTCTTTGGAACAAGAAGTACATTATTCAAAGCAAATAAAGTATTAGATGATTGCTTAATAGAAGCGCGATGTGATTTATTTTCATACCTTCTCCATTTCTTTGCATGAATTTCTTGAGATACACCATATAAAAAGTAAATTGTAGTTCATCTCATCAACAATAATGTGATTGTTGGCAGCGGTATAAACATACCATGGATTTCCCCAACTATTAGTAGTGTCATTATAACACTCAAATTATGAGGTGTATTGACGTTACGATAAGAAAAATTGAGTCTATGCCTACATTCTGATGCTTGATTTCCATTTGTGTTACAAATTTGACATAGATCTGAATTTGTGGATGAAGTAGATGCAATACTTGTGATTGGTGGACGATCAAAAGTACTAGAAAGAGTATTTTGAGATACTCTAATAGGTAACTGAAAATGGTTTCTGTATATAAGGAAGAGAATTACCTTTATACGAAGGATGTAATCATAATATATCATCTAGCTCGTGGTCTATAAGATGAAGATGGAAAAGAATAACCAAGTGGAGGACGTTGATGAGCAAGAAGAGCTTGATGAGATTGAAAAGCAGCAAAAACTTTGTTGTTTGCTTCATATATGAGTGATTTGGATCTTTCAGCAACAACATTTTCTTCACTCAACAAAAGATTGTGTAATTCACCAAAAGAGATTGGTGGCTTTCGCATACGAATGGAAGTGATGAAAGAACTATATTCTTGACCAATTTCATTGAGAACTAAGACCACAAGTTCTTAATCATAGATCTCATATCCAGAAGCTGATAGTTGATATGTCAATTTCTTGATTTCTCCCAAATAAGTAGCTATAGAACCAAATCCAAGTTTAATTATTCACAACTTTGTGCGAATTTGAATAGCATGCATTGTAGAAGTGCGAGCAAATCTTGATTCAATATTACTCCAAAGTTCTCTAGCAGATTCGGCACTGACAATATAAGATACAACAGAGTCAGAGATTGTTGATTGTAACCACAAAATGAGTGTATTAACATCATCGCACCAAGTAGTATATGATGGATTTACGATTCCCGAAACTAGGTCATATTGATTAACAAATTTAGGATGACAAGGAGTAGATCGATCGAGACAACTAGAGAATTTGTAACGCTTCAATAATGGAAGAATTAAGTTTTTCCAAGTGAAAAAATTATGATCCTTAAGTTTATAGTGAATAATTTTGGAGATCTAGTTTAAAAAGAACTTGAGAAATTCTTGATTCGTACGGAATATTAGCCATTGAACTATATTTGGAAGAAAAAAAAAAAGAGAGAGATAAAATAAGCAAGAAACAGAGATTTTGGAACAAAAAACTTAAAAAAGCACCATTAATGGTGATGAACAGCGGAAGTAAGGATCAAAAAAGAGTCTGATACCATAGTACAAGTTTATATTTTCATTAACAGATGCATGTAGATTTACAAATGCAATTGATCTAGTAAATTTTCTTACATATTGCACAGAACATAGAAAAGGGTTCTAATAATCTTAATAATCTAACTAATGATTATCCTAACTAATAGCTCAGCACCAATACGTGACTGAGACAACTAACTAATGATTATCCTAATAATCTTCGTCAAGCAGAAAATTTCACCAACAGTAAAAGTGAAAAACTTTCTCCAGCAGCAGATGTCTCTAGAAACCGAGAATGTCATCCCTCTAAGACTGCTCAGTTGAGAACGGTTAAAAACATTCATGTCAACTGCTATTATTGCGGAAAGAAAGGTCACATTGAAAGAAGATGTCATCTTCGGTTACGGAATGAAAAACTTCATAACATTCTTGTCTGGATGTTTAAAGAAGTAATCAAACCCGATTCTCAATGTATTGTCAGAAATTCATCTCACAATCAAGAAAAGTGATGTGATGAGCCAATTTCCGATTATGAATATAACACAACTTCTAATTACAACCGTAAAAAGAACAATGTTATATGGATGACTGATAACTACGAAAAGTACGCCAAAGAAAAAAGGTTTCGAAGAAAGAAAAAAATCTTCAAACTCTTCCCTTTTCTTCAAAGATGATCTTGCACCTAAAATAAGTGTTCCTGATTATATACACATCAATAATCATGTTTCGGAACTCAAGACCAGTATCAACAGTCTCAAGCGCAAGATCAAGAAAGCGAGAAAAGTTCTTTCCTCAGGTAACTCCTTTCCTTCTCTTGTTAATTCAATTAAAGTTTCACACAAGATTTAAGTGTGGTCAAGGAGGCGACAAAGGAAAATATCAACACCTGATGAACTTCATGTTCATCATACTACAACTTGATCATTTTTAAGGTGTGTATCATCCACAAGGCCATGAGATGATGCGCATAACTCTAAAGAAGATGCTTCCTTCTTGACAAATGGTCCGCGTTGTATGTGTTGATCTGTTTTTTTCTTTTACGATCCCCTGGGACAATTGTTGTGTGTTGTCCTTCGATGCCTTGCTTAAAACTTTAGATTGTTCTTCCTCGATGCCCGGTTGATTTATAACTTTGTGTTGCACTCATTGTGAGCCCACAGTTTCTGTCATGTGTTGAGAACTTTTTGTTACGTGAAAACATGTTTCTAAACAATAGCGCCTCTGGTTCCCCTGGTTTTTGGTTTTGAGTCATAACCATGGATTTTGTGCACCGACCTTACCCGGTATGTTACAAGTAAGCCTAGGGTTTCCTTGTGAAAAATCCCTTAAATATATATCAAGGATTTCTTTTGATATATACTTTTTTTCTAAACGTCAAGACCTCTCTTGGATTTTTGGTGTGCACAATGGAAGGATGCAATAAGGAAGACAAGTTTGATGATGCCAAAGTTTTTGAACTTCATGAAGAACCCATCTCCATAATTTGCTTTCAAGCAATTGATCATGAAAAAGATCTTCCAGTTCAAATATCTCTTCAATTGGTTGGAAATATTCTTCAAGATTTTGAGGTCATTTGTGAACAACTTGAAATAGCATCAAAGAACCTTGCGTTTCGAAAACGAGCTAAAGAAAGCATCAGATGAACTCGCACTTATGCATTTCTATGGTTCTTTGATCGTGTCTAGTTTTTAGTTGCTCTTTTGATTATTGTCTAGGGAAACTTCTTATGAGAATTTATTCTTATGTTTTAAGAAGGATAACTAGGTTTGGAATATCCATTATTGAGTACACATAGCTATTGCCAACGTCTTTCATCTTTACTGATGTTTTTAGATTTATTTATTTAAATTCTAAAGTTGATTTGGAAGATGATTTTTGCGATATTAATCTTTATAGTTTTATATATTGCAAATTGTTATAGGATATGTTGTTTACGTCCGTGAACCTTGACTGTCCCATATTTGTTCGAAAGTTATCTCTATTATATCTTGGTATGAAAGTATTGATAAAATATAGAATGAACTTTTGACTACAAAAGTTAAGCCTTTTATGTCATTATGCAAATATTGATGGAAGAAAGGATGAACTTTTGTTTACAAAGATTAAGTCAATTATGTCATTGTGCAAATAGTGATGAAAAATAGAATGAATCTTTGATTATTCCATGATATTGGTCTTTCCCCGATCCACATCTTTGTGTATATATTGTGTTGCTCGTAAGTTCTCTTATGTTGAGCATGACCAATTGAATTGATCATTTTCCTTGTGGTTAATTCAATTGAGATTTTTTGGATACAAATTCATGTTTCATGAGTTTTGTTAATATCTAAAGAAATCCTTCTTTTCTTGTAAAAGTAAGGTCGCTCTTGTTGTTCTTTCGGGATGACATTTTATGGGGGAGAGTTCTTAATTGAACTTGTGCTTAATTGCCAAATCTTTGTGGGAGTGCGGATGTGGAATATTGTAGGGGTTATTTGTATCTTTATAAACTCCTTCATTTAGTTTCCACTATATGATGGCATCTAAACAAGTTGATATGTTGTTCTCTTTTGGTCATGAAGTATCTCTATGGAAATTTCATGAGGATCCCACTAATTTTCGTACCTTTGCCAATTTTTGTTGACAAAAAGGGGGAGAATTAATGTGTAGTTCACACTACAAATACATATGGTTTACAGATCATTATGTATGGGTGAGTGGTTTTCATTGTGAGATGAAGTATTGACTAAGGGGGAGTGATACATATCACCATACTATTGTTGTCAAAGTTGTGATACAATTGAACTTTGATGATGTGTAATAATACTATGACACTGTATAACAATGATTGGGAGCAACTGTTTTCTCATTGTTATTGTTATGGATCTTCAACAACGATGATGCTTAGTTGAACACATTTGGAATCATTGGAGTACTTGGAAGTGACGAAGATTTCGAGTAATGTTGAAGAACCAAGGAGATCAAGCATTTGAATGAGAAGCTACAAAGTTTATTTATTTTGTAATCCATATGTATTGATAGTTTTGTCACTAAAATTGAAAAATGGGGAGATTGTTAGAGCACTGCTCGGTCGAACGCAAGCGTTGGTTCTCCCAGGAAAGGTCGTCGGAAGCCTACCACAATGGCGGACTTCGAGGGAAACCAAACCAAAGACATATGGGAGAAGCTCCGCGGAAAAGAATCAGACAAGTTCGTTGCGTCCCACTCCCACGTGGCGTCAATTCGGGAAGAAGACCGGCTTGCATCATTGAGGGCTAAAACCCACGATGCATCTTTGATGATCTAAGCATTCTTCCGTCTGTGAAGCCACCACCCACGTTCACACGAAGTGGGAACGAACTTTAATGGCACACGGGAAAGCGGTATACCGACACTTTGCCATTATCAATTAGCGGGGAGACTGTTACAGATCTCTCCACTCGGAACAGCTACAACAACAACGAACCACAAGAACAAGTGCTAGATGCTCCAAACAGTTGCAGATGGCACCAACTCCACAACCGATGAGATTGAAATCGTTGAGGAATCTCCCCCTGGACTATCTCCATCGGTTTGAACCTTGTGTACGGATAAACGCACGAAGCTCATGGAACTTCTCAAAGAGTACCGGGGACATATTCGCTTGGAGATATGAAGAAATTCCTGATTTAGATGAAAATTGGTCACCCATCATCTACATGTCATACACAGGATCCAATTGGTTAATGATTTGTAGTTTCGGACACGAGGAAAATGGATAGATCAGTGTTTGCATAGACTTGAGAGACTTGAGGCAGTCTTTGCTCCAAAATGATCCTCCTCTACCTAACATCGACATGTTAGTAGGTGCAACAAATGGACACGGCATGTTCTCCTCCATGGATGGTCAGAAGTATGGCTACAACCGAGATAAGGATGTACGAGCATGATGCAAATAAGATAGCTTTTCGAACTCCTCTCGGAAATTTTATTATACCATCTTGCCATTTTGGTTTAAAGAATACCCGGTTACAACGTATCAACGCTCTATGATGGAAATCTTCCACTTTGGGCCGATACCTCAAAGAGAAGCCTCAAGAAGATAACGATGTCCACGTCATATCGAGCAAGATCCCAGGGCGGGCGACGGTCGAACAAGATCCGGGCGAGTCACTTTATCGGATAGTGGTACATGTGTATCATGCTATGTTGGAGAATCAGCGCTTTTTGGTCATCCTCTCTGGAGGCCCCAGGAACGCTCATCTACAACAACATATGCCCTACGATAAAAAAGCTTAGGCTGCGCCGTAATGAAGAGCCTCATAATGTTTGTAGGGGCATATATCTCACCAACAAAGCGATACAACCTTCGACCTATACAGCAGCGGTTCACAGGGCGGCAAGAGGAAAACCACCGGATACAACATCCTACGCGTCAAGTCGGCTCAACTCCTGATTACCACATGCACGACTCCCACAATGATGAAACAATGTCCAAGATATTCCATATCTCGGATCGACAACAACCACTACGAACAAACCATGTAAACCACGCTTGGGGGGCGAGGCTCAGCATGAAGTTCCTTCATTAGTCAAGGAATTCTTCAACATGAGAGAGATGGTCAGTCAAGAAGCATGGAATTCGCAAGGAGTAAATCGGGGCGAGAGGGAAACACTTCAACGCTCCCTCTAACGGGGGGAAGGCCGCCATGGTCTATTCAATAGCCGCCTCAACGCTTCTCTCCCAGGACCCGTTCGCTTGAATCCTTCTTCAACACTCTCTCGGGATCCACCTCAACATTCGCATCGAAACCACTTTAACATCCTCTCTAGCCGTTTCAACATTCAAAAATTGCATCAATAATCTGCGCTCAGGTCAAGTTATCTTTGATGTACTCATTACCAACATACGTCTTATCCATCTTTTCATGAGGGCCCACGGAGCCCATGAAAAACCTTTAAGTCGATAGGAGAAGGGTTATCTTGTGGAACGGATATTTTCATATAGTTGAAAAGGGCGCGGTGAACAACTCATCATCAATATTCGGCATATCTTTGAAGATGTCAACACCTCGACTTGGCACCGACATTATCCCTAGAAGACATCTCGACGGGAGTTCTTTTCTTCATTCTACAATAAAAGACATGAGTGGTACTTGTATAAAAATGCGTGAGATGTGTAGTCACACACGACAAAACACACATTCACGTTGGAGTACACAAGGATGGTATTGGGTCCAAACACAGGTATTGATCAGTTTCAAGTCAGGTGTTGATCAGAGATTACAAGTCAATTGATCAAGTCACAAGTCCAGTATTTCTCAAGTTTCAAGTCCGGTGTTGATCAAGTCACAAGTCACATTATTGATCAAGTCACAAGTCGGGTATTGCTCAAGTTTCAAGTCAGGTATTGATCAAGTCACAAGTCCTATTGCTCAAGTTTCAAGTCGGTGTTGATCAAGTCACAAGTCAAATTATTTATCAAGTCACAAGTCGGTGTTGCTCAAGTTTCAAGTGTAAGTATTGATCAAGTCACAAGTCCGGTATTGCTCAAATTTCAAGTCCGGTGTTGATCAAGTCACAAGTCGGTATTGATCAATCCATGAAGTCGGTATTGCTCAAGTTTCAAGTCTTGGTATTGATCAAGTCACAAGGCTGGTATTCGAATAAAACAGGCGTACGCAGCGAGGAAGCGGTTTTTGGTCGAAACTGAGTCAACGTTCGATCGAGGCATGCGGCGGGTCCCACTCAAATCCCGGCCCAGTTGGTCGGGAAGCGGACACGGCCGTCCCCAATCAAAGCTCTCTCTCCGAGAAAGAAGGTGTTTCGGTTCCAACACTTCAACGCTCTCCGGGCTGCTCCAAAAGCTTCTTCAACGCTTTCTGGGACCCACATTTACGTTGAGCACACAAGGTTCATTTAAAAAAAAAAAAGGTTGCTCACATCGGGTCCCACGTTCGAGCAAAGCAAACAACAAGGCCGGTGTTTGGTCAAAGCATCAAGTCTGGTGTTTAGTCAAGCTAGCTTGGTCGGTGTTTGGTCGAAGTAGCAAGATGACACTCGAGCAAGTACATCAAACTGCGGTCAAAGTAGGCACGAGGACATGGTCGGCGTTTGAAACATGTACACGGTGGTCCTGCGTTTGATCGAAGCATGCACATCTGCCCATGTTGAATCAAGCATGCTTACATCGGGTCCCACGTTCGATCAAGCATACACAACGGACCACGATTGACCAAACCAGGGCACATCAAGCCCGTTCGATCAAGCGGTGCGGTAGCCCCACGAACAAACAGGCATGTGATCCATCGAGGCGGGAAAGCCCGACATCATGCTAGGGAACAACTCGCCGGGCGCTTCTTGAGCGACATGCTCCAGACGGATGACCGTCTCTCCACATAACATCTAACTTTGTCTCAAAAGCTTTGTCTTTAACTGTCACCATCTCATGCCTACCCCACAATGGTGTAACCATTACGTGCTAGGTAGGGGACTTAATGTTGATGGTGGATTTTCATTTAAGGCTAAAATTGTAAAAGCCAAAATTATGCGCTAACATCTTGCAAAGATAAAGCCATTAATGAGTGATGAATACTTCTTCACTTTACTAATTCACCTAAAATAGAGCATGTGGCAACAATCCCGATGTCTCGTGAATTAAATACACCGAAATTAATCCGAGGTTGGAGCATGTAAACAATCCCATATACCACAATAATTTACAACATTATTAATTAATGCATGACCAGCCTTGTATTTCACATGTACTCATTAGCGTGCGGCATGACAAATGAGTGTTGTTCTCGTGAGAGCAACACGAATCTCAAGCATTAATAATAAAACATGTACGAAATACCCATACGGGCTACAACTCTCGGTGTGTTATACTAGCCCGATTGAGCATATTTGAACTGGAATGACCATATCCCGTCTCGAAAGCGATCACGACCATCCAACTTCACAAACGTGATTGGATGGCTTAGATTGAATCCATGACCCCAAGCGGTATTGGAATATGCACCACCGACCCAACACGGGCCAAGCATGGTGGCCTCCCCAAAGGGTGGCATAACCACAAACTTGTCCAAGCCAGCAAGTATGGACGAAAAACCCTAAATTATGGTTTTGCGGCACATTACATGTATCGCAAAATAGTCTCAACCATCCATCTTCGCAGGCATATATGGAGGGTGTAGATGTAGATTCAAAGGGCCCGGAACATGTCAACACAAACATCGTGGGCCCACCTACATACCTGACTGATCGGTCAGGACCAACTATGGTTGGTCGTCTTGATTCGTGCGCCCCAAACTGGGTATGACACACCGCCGACAAAACCTAAATAGGGTTTGTGTCGCGATCACGAGCGTCCCTTTTCTCTGCTTTCCGGATGAAGGTCGAGGAATAGACTAAAGCGGTCCGATAAGTGTCAACATGATCACTTTGGGGCCACCTATCTCCACACCCGATCGGCCAGACCAAACTTCGCTATACACCTTGATTCGCACGCCCAAACTAGGCGTGGTCACACTTCCCAACCACAAGGCAGTCTCGACCGCTCAAGTTTCCTGGACAAATTGAGTGGCTTAGATCACGTCTATGGAGACGATGAAATGCAGTATATACACCATCCCACAGTATGCACGTCGGGTGATCGGACAAGACCGAACCAAGCTTGGTCGTCTTGGAGCAGCGCGCCCAAAATTGACATGATGCGCGGCTTTTGCGGCACCAAATTTACTGTTGCAAATTGATCTCGACTACTCAGCAGGGGAAAAATTGGTGGCCGGATCACACTTTCACGAGACAATGAGATATGGCGCCTACACCGTCATGTCGTTTATACACATGCATGATCGGCCTGTCAAAATTGTATCCCAAGCTTGGATTAGACCAAGATGAAGAGTGATGCTTGCGCACCTCTTCAAAACCCTAATTCCATCAGCGGTCGCGAGATGAGTGTCTCAAAGATCATCTCGTCGAGTCCAACTTCAAAGCTTGGTTATAAAAACCATGGTCGGTGAGGCGTCATGGTGATCACCACCCGTCACTTTACCACACCATGATACGATACCACCATAGAATACACACGATACTTCACAATTATCGACTTCCTAAATAACTTAGTTATTTAATCTAACATTACATGCTACTTTACATGGGTCCCAGATCCACACACTCGAGACATCAATCATGTCACAAACTGGGATACATCTTTGGGAGTATTGGTTTCGCGGTTTACACGTGCGGCGTGCAACGCGCCATCACAAGTGTCGAGGAAGTCATGTACGGTTAGAGATGATAGGAGAAGTGGGCAAGACCGGTGCAAATTCGTGTAACACTAACACACAACTCCACTACTCCATCACTCCACTTCCTCCACTTCCCATGAAAGACGTGAATAAGGCTCAAATGACTTGTATAAATAGGTTCTCCTCCTATTTCCAAAAACAAGAGCAAGTCAGGACAACGAGGCAAGTGTCGATATCATCATATTCAAACACCTAAACCGATAGCTTTGCATCCTGCAAGCCGAGTTTAGCTTTACGATATAAGTCATACATAGCCAACACCTTCACAATCTCAACACCTTCTTCGCTTCCCTCCTAAGATCAACCCGTCTCCTTCACTTTTTGTGGCCGAAACAAGTTTGGAATGGCCATTTTCTTGTTATAGGCCTATTTATGTTGATTCTCGAATCTACAAGCACTCCCATGTAGTGCATTTGTTTAAGGTTTAAACTCATTTCTCATCCACACACCCCAAATTATCAAAACCGTGAAATAGTTTTCACCCATAAACACCAAGGCTAGGATTTGGCATTGTGGTAAGAATTAGGGCTTGGCGGGCGTGGCCAAGGATAAAATGGCATGCTACGCGGTGGCATGTTGGCATGCCGATCAATATGTTGTTGTGGTAAGCGCATTTGGCTTGCGATTAGTATGGTGGCGCGGACGGGTGCGTTTGGCCTTTAATTTATGGTGGCAAGTTTGGAGGCGACTTGATTGGCCGGGAAAGAGTCGGCCAAACCTAAGGCGACTACACTTCCGTGAAAGTGTGACGGATTTAGAAGCGACTTTGATTGGTCGATTGAAAGAGGACCGGCCAAGCATGGTAGTGGCTACACTTGGTGAGAGTGTGGCGGCTTTAGAGCGACTTTGATTGGTCGATGGGAAGTGGGGCCGACAAGTATGGGCCCAACCACAACATGTGCGCGTGTGGCTAATTTGAGGCAAAATAATTGGTCGAGAGAAATATGGCGATTTAGGAAGGGGTGTGGCCAATGGCAAGTGGCGCCAGATTGGCCTAAGGTATGGCCACGCCTCCCTTTCTTTGCGGCTCCTGTTTTACGATTACGAGCAACGTTTTGCACACACTAATCCATGGAGGATTAATTACCTAGTTTTCCTAGGTTTAATTTCGACAAGCAAGTGCGATATATCTTCGCGAGGCGCAAAACCTAACTTCGCAAGTTAGTCGGGTCAATTGATTGAATTCTGTGTTGACATAGAGTTCTTTTAAGTTCATTGCGGAGAGCATGCTTTTTGATTGAATACCTTATGCAAAGACCTTATCCTGATACTTGGAAATTCGTGTTGCTTCATTTCGGTGAACACAAATCGTCATGCCATATCAACATTAAAGGGTTCACCGAGAGAACGTGCGCATAGAAGGCATTCAAAGGAACTTATATTAAGTGAATATAGGCGAGGCGCAGAAATTTCTGAACATCGGGATGGTTGCTACATTCGCGATCTGGATAAATTTCATGTAAGTAAATTGAAACGGCTCAATAAATATGGAGAGGAGAGGTTAGCACTCACGGCACGTTTTCTTCCTGGTGACGTCCACATCGGATATAAGGTTTCACCATTTCAACCCTAAGCTAAAAACCACCATCAACACTGTTGATCTAAAGACACGTAATCTTTCCTTTTTCTTGAATTCAAAGTTTCAAACCATATACCCACCTGTTTGTCTCGTGTGAATTCCAGATTAAATATCACAACCCCATGCGACCACAATCCAAGGCAGAGGAATTTGCCGTTTATCTTCACTTCCTATTTAATGAGAATCGATCATTCGGCCCAATATACTCGATCCAAACTCCCATAATCACCTGTTTATCCTGCAGATCCTAAATCAACAAATCCAAGATTACGTCCAAATTCTCATGAAAATCCCAATGTAATCCGAATTTTCAAAGCTTTGTTTTCCCACCAAAAGATGTTTGCATAATCTTGTCGTTCCAGCCAATTCTACACAAAAATATCGTCCTTACCAACTCTGTTTAGTCGAGAAGATAATATCCAAGAAATTTCAGCATTTTAGTCTCACCCAAACACCTTCAACTTTCAAACCCTAATTACATTTCCATTACAACCGTTTTCACTTGAATAATCGATTCAAAGCTTGAAGATGACCGTCCCTTAACCACCTCGGTGTCCCTTTGCAGCAATTTGGGTACGTTTAGCAATTCTTGGGGTGCTAATGGCAATTTGTGGAGGTACAAAGAGTAATTTTGGGCTATAAATAGTGAAACTCACCGGGTGCATGTCAACTCCTCCTGCAAGCCTTTAATACATTTACGGGGGCCTTATCCAAAGTTAGGGTGTCTTTGGTACTTTTCTAGAAATCAGCAAATACCACTTTTTCGAGCAACTTTCTCCACAAGAAACTTATTCCTTCAAAGACTTAAAACAAGTTTATTAGCATTAAAATGAGTCACTAGCTAAAGTAATTATGGTGAAAAGCGTCGCATTACGTGCTTATCACGAATACACCACAATCTTTAAATTATCCACATATAAGTCCTCTTACCAAAGTGATTGTCTATGGACAAGTCGAGACAATACAAATCAGTATTCACACTTTGTGTGTTGTGCTGGATACAAGATCGAGACAATACGACAGCAAAGTGTGATTACTTGATAATAGGTTCGGACTTAAACCAAACTCTATAAGATCACTATCAAGTAAAAGCGGAGTTAACATTTGTCTAATTTACTTTAAATTATAATAACAACAATTATAATTATGGAAGGAAAAGTAAATGACACAACAAGATTTTGTTATGAGAAACCGCAAATGCGAGAAAAACCTCTGGACCTAGTCCGGGTGAATTGAATACTATCAGAGAGAGAAAGCCTCTATACAAAAATATAAACCAACTTCGTATAGTTGAGACCAAGCAACTTACCCTAGTTCACTTAGTTTTCTCGGGATCGGTCACACCAATTACAAGGATCGATCCTTCACCATCACATGGTGATTACTTAGGATCGGTTACACTAATTAATAAAAATCGGTCATACCAAATCATAAGTCGGCATTGTGATTAGTTGTATCAATATACATAACAAAGTTACAATTGGTTCTACCTCCATCTCACACATATTGGTAATCCAAAGATTTGCCATGAATAGTCGTACAATAAGCCTAGAGATTTCTCTTCGATTCATAAAACAAGTTCATGAATGTACTTCCTATAAACAAATGTAAAACTATTCACCTTTACCGTTCACATAATCATAACAACATTCATAAGATTATGTCGATGTCATATCTCACATTCAAAGATAAAGCGTTATACTTCGTAGTCTAATTCCTAATACTATGATCATGTGATCATGTCACCATTTCAGAGTAATATATCCATACACGTTCGCGATTTATGTTTTTCAATATAGCACGACTTGAAAGGTACGTTAGAATGAAATGCTTTAAATCAATATTACTAACCTCAATAGGAAGGATGTTGTCGCCGTTGTAGCTCGTTACTTCTTCACGTTCTTCGAGGTCTTGAGTAATACTTTGTATGTCTTAACATTCCTAGACTTTCTAGTCTAACCTTGAACGAAGTTGTCTCTGGACATAATCAAGCGACTCTTAGATGAGTTTTGACTCACTAAAAATATGACAAACCAAACTTGACATACCAACGCTTGGTGGGTTCAACCGAGATATGTCTCTAACAATCTCCCCTTTGTCAATTTTAGTGAAAAAACTCTTAATACATATGGATAAATAAATGACAAGAATTCATTATACATACGCTTGATTCCAAGTTTCAACAACACAATAATCTGCATATATTCAATCAATAAATGCCGATGTTTGACATTTGAATAACAATGTATACTCTCCTTAAAGGTAAGATAGGTAGATATTCAATCGAAAATCTTTGTTATTCCCCTTTTTGTAGTACATAATTACTACACAACAATATGATATCTCCCCCTTAGTCAATGCTTTACTCTTTGTTAGATATAACGTTTAAGCAAATTGTCCTTTCCTTAGTGGTTGCAAATCACTTGTTTACTCCATATATTTCTCACCATTTTTGTCATAAAATGACAAAGGTTTGAGCAAATAAAGGTCAAAACCGAAAGGATCTTTTACAAATCTAAAAGACTTATAAACAACCTATAAGAGTTAAACACGAAGGTTTCACGCACCACTTTAGATACAATATTAAAACCGAAACTACAAGTAATTTACTTTTAATATGTTATCAAGGAAAACCATTGCCCGAAGAAATTTTCCCTAATAGTTTAACAAATTGACTAAGAAATTTAGTTCCTTGTTAAACCGATTGTAAACATGCAATTGCTTATTTCGATAAGACCAAAATAAAGATCAAAATTAAGTTTATTTCTCTCATCGGCTCTAATTATTCGAGAAAATAATTTAGACCTTTCTCTTTAGACAAGACAAACACTAGGTTAGTTAACTAGTTTTTATTGTCAAGGCATTCGATTAGACTACCGATCCTTGAATTTGATAAATCTAACTAAGATCGATTTAACTTAGTTTCTCTTATCTGGATCGAATTGGACTAAACAAATGATCTCATATTTCATTAAGCCATAAACAATACATACAAACCAAAATAAATTGACTTGCACAATTTTTTTCTTAACCAGAAGCAATTGAAACAAACATAGACATTATATAGCACCGCCAATTGCAATCGAAATTTCGTTAAGCAAAACACTTGATACCCAACAATAAAGAAGACACAAACAATAATCCCAAATACATTGACGATTTTTTCTTAATAGGAAACAATTGAATCACACACACACACATCCATACACATCATAATGGAATATATCAATTGAAAATTTTGTTAAGCAAAAGCAAAAATATATGCAATATAAACGGGCTTTTCTTAAACGGGGAAAGCGATTAACTAACAAATTAGTTACCTCGGATTCCACATCCTCTTCTCCCCATAAAGATATATCATTAAGTGCAAGTTCAAATAAAGAACTCTCCCCAGGTATGTTGTCATCCTCTCGCAAGAACAAAAGAACAACAAATGAGGCAACCTTTACCAGAAAGGTTGCATCGGTTTTTACCTAATGTGTTCCAATAGCAAAGTTGAAAACCCGAAACACATATGTTTATGCTAAATTCAACTCATGTAAACACAAATTGATTCAACATATTGTGACTTTTCACATATGAGTTTCAAATCAACACCTTATGATCCTTTGATAAAAAAGCTGCCAACTTACTCTAGAACTTAATCGCTAAATCAAAAGCCACACAAACCATAAGGTTTCACATCATATGAGATCGAATATTGAGGTTAAGAAAACCGGAATCGGACATCTTCATAAAAACCGAAAACACATAGCAAAAATATAGACATTCATTCATTGATATGTTTCTTGGAATCGGTTATACCACACTTCCAAACAAGAATTGTTTTGCACACGTATTCTAAGACTACTATGTGATTGATCAAATATCAACTGACATGGGTTCATTGTTTATACCAAAGTCACTAATCATAAGGAAGTGACCCAATATATGAGGCTAAAACACAATGGTTTATTCAAACGCAATACACCATAAATATTCAACAAAAATTAAGTATTGCAATTACCTCAATCTTGTAGGAAATTGGATTACGAAACCAACGCAAAAAGAATGAGGTCATTCCGATTTGACCCAAGAAGTTATGGGAAAACAAGTTTTACACTCCTTTCGTATGGCGTTTGCATACAACCATGATACGAATTGTGAAGTTAACAATAACTTGGGGTTGGAAACAAAACAAACTTGCTCCTCTTTGTTTCTTTGAGTATTAGATACTTCAATTACATAAATAAGTCATAATTAAATTCATAATCTATCCACGGACCGTTATTGACCCCTAAATAAGACTTTATAAATAATCCTATTATTAGTGCGGGGAGAAGGTAATTAAGGCTAAATAAGGACAAAAAAGGTTTATGAAAATAGTAATCTTCAAAACCTCTTATCCTACTACTTTTGATAATCGCCAAAATGTTCTTTTGATTTGTTGTGTTAATTAAATTAATTAACGAAAATAATTAAGCATTAGTGATAGATTAACTTAATAATTTGATTTAACTTTTGAAAATCATTTTTTTTCCTTTTGTGTTAGAGCATAGATCGGTTGAACCCGCAAGCGTTGGTATGTCAAGTTTGGTTGTCATATATTAGTGAACCAAAACTCATTTTAAAGAGTCACTGATTATTTACTGGGAGTCAACTTCGTATAGTTAGCTAAGAAGTTATTAGGATATGAGACTTACAAGTATTACGCTGAAGACTTGAAGAATGTGAAGAAGTAAGGAGCTACAACGAAGACATCATCCTTCCTCTTGAGGTTAGTAATATTTGACTTGGCTGTTTCATTCCTAACATTATCTTTCAAGTCGTATATTGAAAACATAATTGCTGAAGGCTTGTGAATGATTATACTCTAGTTAGACATAGTATTAAGGAATTACAACAGTCATAACGTCTATCTTTTTGTTTATGGGTGAAAACTATTCTGTAAGTTTGGTAATTTGGGTTGTGTGGATGAGGAATGAATCTAAACCTAAACAAATGCACTGTAGCGGTGAGTGCTTGTAGATTAGGAAATCCAATGCAGGTAAGTCCCGCTAAACCAAGAAATGGCCATTCCGGACTTGTTTCGATCACAAAGTGAAGGAGATGGGGTTGATCTTCGGGAGGAAGCGAAGAAGGTGTTGAGATTGTGAAGGTGTTGGCTTGCTTATGACATGTGAGAAAGGTGAGCAAAGTTTACGATTGATGCAGCGGCTCTGGTGTTTGAATCGTTTTTGTATTAACACTTGGTTTCTGCCTCGCCGGACTTGTGTGGTTTTTCTCCTTTTTCCTCCTCGTTTTGAAAATAGGGAGGAGAACCTATTTATACAAGTCATTTGAGCCTTATTCACGTCTCGTGGGAAGTGGAGGAAGTGGAGTGATGGAGTAGTGGAGGTGTGTGTTGGTGTTACCGCGACCGGTCTTGCCCACTTCTCACTGTCATCTCCTAACCGTCCATGACTTCCGACACGTTAACGTGATGGCGCGTTGCACACCGCACGCAAACCGCTGAGACCAATACCCGGTATGTATCCCCCGGTTTGACATGATTGATGTCTCAGTGTGTGGATCATAGGACTCACAAAAGGTAGCATGTAATGCTAAATTGAATAACTCTTTATTAGGGGAAGTTGATACTTATGAAGTATCGTGTGTATTTTTATGCGGGTATTGCATCATGGTGTGGTAAAGTGACGGGTGGTGATCACCATGATGCCTCACCGACCAATTAACTCCGGACCGGGGAGTTGTATAGCAGCCAAGGATTGAAGGCCGGACGGACGATGATCTTTGAGACATTCATGCTGTTGGTGGAATCATGGTTTTGAAGAGGTGCTTGCGAGGCATCACTCTTCATCTTGGTCGAAACAAGCATGGGAAGGGTTTTTGAAAGACCGACCAAATGCGTGTAGACAAGACATGCCGGGGTGTACACGTCCGTACCTCTGTCCCATAAAGGCGCGATCTAGGCCACTCAATTTGACCGGCAAAGAGGAGTGGTTGAGATCGATTTGCGGCAAAACCGGTCCGCAAAGCGCGCATCGTGCCAGCCCAGGGCGCGCGCTCCAAGATGACCAAGCTTGGTCGGTCTTGCCCAATCCGTCCGGCGTGTAGATGGTGGTGCTGGTATTCGCGCCTGCTCTGCATCCCCATGAAAACGTGATCTAAGCCACTCAAATTGTCCGGTGAAGTTGAGTGGTCGAGATCCGGTTTGCAATTTGGGAAGTGTGACCACGCAAGTTTGGACGCGCGTTTTGGGATAACCCCGGGCATGATATGCCTTGGCGATCAGGTGAGGGGATAGACGGGCCCACGGTGGTCATGCTGAGTATGACCCCACCTGCTAATCTAATCTGGGACCCTCCATTCGTCACTCGGAGAAGATGGATTCGTGATGCTCAAAACCCTAATTTGGGTTTCAAGCCGGCCGCTGACCATGCTTTATTCGGCGTACGGTGGGATAACCAACCATGGTTGAGTCTGGCCAAGCGAGTCGGGTATATGGCAGGCCACGGTGATTGTGTTGACATGCTCTCGGGCCTTTTGAATCTACATCTACACCCTCTATCTATACCTGTGAAGATGGATGGTTGAGGCTGTTTTTGCGACACATGTAATATCCCATGCAAACCTAATTTGAGGTTTTCCCAGTCCCATACGCTCTGGTTTGGACGTTTTGGCAAGCTAGGCCAATATTTTGGGAGGCCAGGCCATGAGGGGTCCGCGTTGGTTCGGCTGATGAATATTCCATACACGATTGGGGGTTATGGAATTGATGTTGGGCCATCCAATCATCGCTGGTGAAGTTGGATGATCGAGATCATATCCGTGTCACAGGACGATCGGATGCTCAATCGGATAGTATAACACACCGAGAATTCATTTGCCTCATGCGGTATTTCGTACATGGTTTCATTATAATGGTTGGAGATTACGTGTTGCTCTTGCTAAAGTAACACTTCGATCGTCATCATGCCGCATAATGAGTACGAGGGAAATACAAGCAACAACAGTTGCACATTAATTAATAATGCTAGAAATTCACAAGGTATATGGGATTGTTGCTACATGCTCCAACCTGGATGAATTTCATGTATTCACTGAGAATGGGATTGTTGCCACATGCTCCATTCTAGGTGAATTAGTAAAGTGAAGGAGTATCAACACTTATTAATGGCTTTATCTTTTACAAGATGTCGAGCGCATGATTTTCTCAAGTTTTATAATTTTAACCTTAAATGAAAATCCACCATCAACACTTTTGAACTTAGTATATAAGATATCGACATAATCGTATGAATGCTATTGTGATTATGTATGGGTATGGGTGAAGATTTGAGTCCTAGAAACAATGTTTTACATTCGTTTAAAAGGAAGGCCGTTAGAGCACTTTGCTTGGTCAAACTCGCATGCGTTGTTATCTCAAGCATGTTTGTCCAATGTTAGTGATCAAAACTATAAGTCTTGATTTCTAGCCTATTTATAGATGTCTCGGACTAGGACATAGATAGTGTATTTGAGCTTAGATTTCACATAGTTAATCATTTGAAGGCGAAGAACTACTAAGGGGAGCTTACGGAACTATTACGACAAAAGGTATGTGGAGACTTGAACTCATCTATCACTTGAAAGTCTATTTCTACTATCTCTATATTGAGACATAACTCGTGTTAAGATATAGTTTCTCTATACACATTTTGAGATTTCAGTGACAATATCTAAACACATATTTCTCGAAATATGTGTTGGTAAGTTTTCTGCGACCAAGTTCATCTTATATCGGAGAAAATTTCAGAAGTAACATCTTATATGGTTTGTGTGATACAATCATTTGATGTAGGCTTGGTATGTTTTAGATAATGATTATTTCGGTATCTTGAAAATTGCTTTGATACTAATAGTGTGTGAAAACGGCTATTATCATTATAGAAGAATGTTTCAATGATTGAAATAAGAGTTGAAATGTAACAATCTTTGGATATAAGCATATATAGTGTGTTAGCGCATTAGTGTATAAATCCATAAACACGGGAGCCAAGAGTATGCATATGTGTGTATCTGAGGATTGGTGAAGGAGACGGGTTAAGCATGCATAATGATGCATGCGGCGGAGTTTCGAACCGAAAATTCCTGCAGTTTGGTTTTGACAAACTCTTAAACTAGTCACCTTAAGTATGCGTACATGTCACGCATACTGATAAGTTTTCGAACCGAAAATTTCTGCAGATTTGGAAACTAAACAAACTCAAATCCGATTGCTTACACGCATACCCGTATGCATACTTAAAATTTGGTTCTGTGTCAAATCGGTATGTTCATGGACTTAAACATTTAAATCATAAGGAATGCAATCTTTGGAAACGTGGTTATAATGTTCATGATTGATTCAAGTGAATCAAACCGATTTGGTTTCAATTGTGTTTTCTATGCAATTGCACAACTCTTTAACTAGTTTCATTTGAGTCATTTGAACTAGTTATGGTTAAGATGAATAAGGTTGATATGAGAGTAATCATATGGCTAACTTTCGGTTAACTATTTGTGAACCAACATGGTGTACACGCGTTAGGTACGGTTACATAAACCTAAATGAGGGTACATTTCATTTATGTTTAACAAGCTAAGTTCGATCTAATTGGTGAAAGATATTAGCTTGGGAGAATCAAGTTTTTCATCTAACGGTGAATATTGAATGCTTTGTTACCAAGGTATCTTAGATTGCAAACCCTGATTTGAAAACTATATAAAGCAGAACTCTAGCAATTGGGGAAACCTAATCCCCACACCTCATGTGTGTTACTAGTTGCATAACTAGAAGTGGATTCTCCTTTAACCTTGGGTTTTCTTCTCGAGACCCTGTGGGTTAACGACTTGAAGACTTCATTGGGATTGTGAAGCGGTAACTATTATCTTTATAGTTCGTGATCTCGATCTTACTTGTTTGTATCGTGTTGAGTACAATTGGAATAATTGGCTCGAGATTTTATATCTCCAGATAGACAAGATAGAAAGTAATCACAAACACTTTGCCTCATCGTTTGTGATTCCAACATATCTTCTTTATTAGTCGATTAAGATTATAGTGAGGTGATTGATAATTCTAGGATGTTCTTCGGGAATATAAGTCGGGGGTTATCGATTGGTTCATGTTCACTTTGATTTATCAAAAGACGGAACAAAAACTCTTGGGTATTTACGTGAGAGGCAGTTTATTCAATCATAGACTTTTACGTGGGACGATTTGTCTATCAAGTCTTCGACTTTGGGTCGTATAAGGGAATCAAGTGCGTAGTATCTGGGATCGAGACGTAAGGAACGCAACTATACCTTGAATCGAGTGTGAGATTGATTAGGGTTTGACTACGGATCCGGTCTGAGTTAATTGGTAGTAGGCTAGTGTTTGTAGCGGCTGAATACAATGTGGTGTTCAATCGGACTAGGTCCGGGTTTTTTTGCATTTTGCGGTTTCCTCGTTAACAAAATTCGGTATGCGTGTTATTTCTATTAGCATTATATTTTGTTATATAATTAAAATATCATAGGTTATGCGTTATGATCAATCAATTAGAATATCCAACCTTTGGTTGTTGATTTACATTGATTGACACTTGAACATTGGTCTTTGGTACGTTCAAATTGCTCTCTTATATTCAATCGGCTCGCATGATTTCTATTTTTGCGATTGCGATTGAATTAAGAGTTAGAGATATTAAACTCTTTGATATACTTTAATCTAAATTAGTCGAATGTCTAGTTTATTCTCTAGAAAGTGTATTGGAGTAAGTCCTCTCGTTTGCCAAACTAATTGTTGGGTGTGGTTGTTAGACCCCCGCACTCACCGGTATCGAAAGCCAAACACTATAAACCTAATAAGTTTGTGTTTGATTGATCCACAAAAATTTCCTATGGGAATTTCTTTGAAAAAACTTGTTCTTGGCATCTCTAACATGCGCCAAAACTCCTTAAAGATTGTTCGAAGATTATTACGAACAGAACCTCGGTGTCTCATAATAATATCTATTCATCTAAGACTTTGGAAAACTTAGATGATGAGAAACAATCTAAAAGGAAAATTAAAAAGAAAAGGAAGATTGAAAAACGTTCTTTACGCTCAAAGATATGGAATCTCACTAGATTAACTCTTAATCTTTTTTAGGATTACTATCGTGATGGATCAGTTGACAAAGATCTATTTAGAGCTTTTGAAGCGTTTTTGATTCTTAGAAAAACTTAACTCCGTTAAGTCAAAGAATCGATCCGATCAAGTTTGGTACTTGCAATACCATGCGATCATGGTGTACGAACTAAACTTCGTGTCAACACAAGTAAATTCAATAAAACGGGTTCTCATGTTGTTAAACTTAAGTTTCAAGATTCGGAAAAACTCTTTCTGGTCAAATGAAAAAGAGAAGTTAGAAAGCTCTAGTAACCCTAATTATCATCATTACTATGATTATATCACTTGCAATCAGCTCTCAAATATCAACCAGAATAGTGCATGAAAGTCTCTCTGCACATGGTGCCCCTTGGTAACAAGTCTGGCTCTACTTCATTTGTATATATCTTGAGATGGGGCAAGAAAATGGTTTTGATTTGTGTACGGGTTGGGTTAAAAATGTTATATTGTCCTTCTAGGATTTTCGAATAAGCTTTCTCCGCATCCGTCTCCTCTCACAAATTGTGTTTTCAAGGATGCACAACCTTGATGTGCAAACATCAAAGAAAATCCTACATTCCTTTTGTGGGTCCCGGTTCATAAACGGGTCCAAGCCCATTAGTGGGCATATAAAGAAGGAGTACGCGTACCTTCTTCTTCCTCCCATCTGTCCGCGTACGTGAACTTTCTAGGGTTCATGAAATTTATCCATTAAATTCCTTGGAGGAAAATAAGACAAAGGGGTGTTCAAAGGTTCATTCCAAGTAAGTGATTTCCTCTTGTTTCCCCCTTCCAATTTCTAGATATCATGACGAATTTCAAAGGTCTCAAAAGGGAATTTCAAAAACTTTTGAATTTTCATCTTCTTCTAGATGAACCTACCTATAGATCAAAAATTCCATTAGATTAGATTTGTCAATGATTCTTGTGAAAAGATATTTGAAAGGATTTCATCAATGGGTTTATTCTAGAAAAGAAGTTGGATTTTGCTAGTGGGCATAAAGAGTATTTGATATATTTTGAAAAATTTAATCTGAAACATCTTCAATGGTCTTGAAGGTTTTGACACTCTTACAAGAATTTTCTATGCTAATATCTATGATGTTAATGTTGAGAACATGGAATTCAAGACCATGATAAATAGACAAAGAATTCTTGTCAATAGAGAGTTGATTTCAAAGATTACCAAAATTCCCTTGGGTAATTTTAGCCTCCCTAGACCAAATGATGAGAGACCATCATATGAAGCAATTTCAATTGGTCTTTGTGGTAAGAGTGTTGCTTGGAATGAAGGGAAACTACCTACTAATAATCTTTGTCTAGCCTTGACATCTTTTGGTAAACTTGGAATATCTAATATTTGTTCCTCCACGATTGAGAATTCTCATTGGAGTCGTGAGTTCGCGGAATTGGTCTATTTCCTTAAGATGGGAACGCAAAGTCTTGACATTTGTGGTTTTATCATTCATCAAATGTTGTCAATGTATTCTCCCCCAATAAAGTTAGGCTATCCATGTGATTGAGCAAGGAATTTGTCGCACCTTTTCCATTGCTCCCATTGGCAACTCCATTGGAACTCCCAAGCTCGTTCGTCCATGTACCTTCAAACATATGAGGAGAAAGAAAGCTTGCAAGCGACAAAGATATGACACACTTGATGTCACTTGTGTCTCCCACATCAATGGGTCTTCTCAAAGGTGTTGATAAGATTAGTGCAGTGAAGTGCGTTCAAGAACAATTACTTGTGATTATTACTAAGTTTCCTGAGATCAAGGATGACATGGACAAGAGTCAAGCCTCTTTTTATGGTCTCCAATGATGAAGATAATGATTAATGGATTATTTATCTTATTTTAATTTGTCTAGTAAATCTTCTTTTAAAGAATTTTTTTCTTTGTGTTTTTAGAAAAATAACTAGGATTTGGAATAGCCATTATTGTGAGTACACATAGCTATGTCTAATCCATTTTCATCTTCAATGTTTTTAGATTTATTGAATTAAATTCTAAGTTATTTGGAAGATGATTTTGAAATTTAATCTTTATGATTTTACATATTGCAAATTGTTATGGGATATGTTTACGATCCGTGAACCCGTGACTATCCATACTTGTTCAAAAGTTATCTCTATTATGTGGTATGAAAGTATTGATAGAGATAGAATGAACTTTTGACATTACAAAAGTTAAGCCTTTTATGTCATTATTTTGATGGAAGAAAGGATAAAACTTTTTTGTTTTACTGAGATTAAGCTCTATTATATGTCATTGTGCAAATGGTGATGGGAAAATAGAATGAATCCTTGTTTATTCGCAGTATTAGTCGATCTCCCATCCACATCTTTGTGCATATCTTTGTGTTGCTCCATAAGATTTCTTATGTTTGAGCATGACTAACTAAATTGATCATTCTCTTGTGGTTATTTTAGGTGTTGCTCCGTAAGTTAAACTTATGTTCCAGCATGACCAATTGAATTGATCACGATCGTGGTTAATTTGTTTATGTATATCAATTAAATTAATAAGGGGTTTTATTGTGATTAATTTGGTTGTATTTTTCGATTGCATTAATCCGCGGGTTCTCTTGGTTAATTCAATTGAATCATGTTGACAAATTATGTTTTCATGTGATTTGATTTTATCCAAAAGAAATCCTTCTTTTCTTGTAAAGCAAGGTCACCTTTGTTGTTCTTTTGGGAATGACATTTTATGGGGATAGTTCATTTCAACTTGTGCTTAATTGCCAATCTTTGTGGGGAGTGCGGGTCGAATATTAGGGGTTATCTTGTATCTTTATAAACTCCTTGATGAATGCATTTAGCTTCTGGGCCAGTGATGGCATCTAAATAAGTTGATATGGTATTCTCTTTTGGTCATGAAGTATCTCTGTGAAAATTCCATGAGGATCCCACTAGTTTTCACCTTTGCCAATTTATATTGACAAAAAGGGGAGAATTAATGTGTAGTGTGATACGGATCATTATGTAGAGAGGGGAGTGGTTTCGTTGTGAGATGTAGTATTGACTAAGGGGGAGTAATACATATCAAATTACAAGATTGTTGTCGAAGTTGTGATACAATTGAACTTTGATGTTGTGTAATAACCACTATGACAGTATTACAATGATTGAAGGCATTTTGTTTCTCATTGTTATCGATACGGATCTTGAACAACTATGATGCTTTGAACTTACAACCTTTAGGATCATGGAGTACTTGGAAGTGACAAAAGATTTCGAGTCACAAGAAGATGCCAAGGAAGCATTTGGATGAGAGATGTACCGCAGAAACCTACAATACACACCTCACAAAAATTCATAATATTTAACACATATTTAAGATCAACAATCAATCTCTTTATTAATTGAGTTAGAAATTTTACAAGAAAGGAAGTGAAATCAAGAATATAATTGCTACTCTACACTTTCTTTCCTCTAAACTTTCTCTCTACAAAAGATCTTTTTTTTTCTTAAGCCCTGTTCGGCTCTTTATATAGGACATTACATAGTGGATGACAAATAAGCTTTCCTTTATTTCGGATCGACTTGCGACACTCTCGCAAGTATTCAAATGTTAAATCTACGCACTCCTAAATCTCGCTAGGTCTTCACATCTTTCTCGTGTTGTTTGTCGTCATGCATTGCGTCATTTATGGCCACCTTATAGCGATATCTTCGTAAGTGTGTCGCTTATGGATTTCGCAAGGGTCTTGGTGTTGCGATATTCGATCCTACATCTTGCCTCTTCTCATGTCTTCTGCGAATGAGAATGTCATGAGAACTAGTATTTTCAAAATGCCGCAAATGTTCATTTTTTTCCCTAAATTTTTCAAATGCCAGATTCCATGAATTAAGGATAACTGTTTAACGTGTTAAATATTCCCCCATTTCTTACCTAGTACAAATGCTAACCGTCAATCATCTTTTGTCTATTTAAGAAAGATCCATCATAAGAATATTTTCTTTCTTTTACTTCTCTCTTCATCTCTACATTCTCTGTGAATTTTCTTTTGTCGCCCGCAACTTTTTCTTGTTCATCTTTCCATAAATCCTCTCCATATTACTCTGCTTAACATGGGAGCCATCAAGGTTTGTTGATTTTGCCTTTGAAAATGATCTTCTTAGGATTGATCTCTTCTATTGAAATTGTTTTATTTGATATTGCTCATCTTTGAATAATTCCCATACTTGTTTGCTTTCAAAAAAACACTTCTAACACCAAGTTCACGATCCAAAGCCCTAATGTTCCCAAGAGATTCGCGGCCAAAACTTGTTTGTGAACAAAAGAAAGCCTCGCGAATAGCAAGGTATTAAGAAACACTTATTTCTTTTTAATAACAATATTGTTGCCTCTGTTTCTTATTTGACTTGTGATTACGGGTGATGCAAATGCCGGCAATGCCCCCCAAGACCTCGGGCCACCCCTAAACCGTGAAACTTGTTTCATTTCCTTTGTTTAAGCTTTCAACACCTCTTGCGATATCTTCACAAGCTGAGTCTCCTCTTCTCATTTGCGAAAACGTTGATGTAGATTTCTACCCTGTAACTAACCTTTACACGAAATTCCTCGCGATAACCACATTGCGAATGAACCCTTTTCTTCTCCTACTATCAATGCTCTTCTCCCGGACACCTTCTCAGCCATCAATCATTAACCCATCAAATTTCATCTTGAGATGACATATCTATGTTGAAGATAATTAAACTCTCCCACCTACTGCCATCATCGCTTCTTCTTAATTCTCCCTTTCCCCCACTAAAGAAAATTTGGAAGGGATAGATATCGCTTTTAAGGTTTTATCGGATATTTTGATGATGTCAAGAAAGCTTCCAACGATCCTCAAATTTGGTATTTGCGAAATTTTGTAACATTTTGGCTCGGATGTAATGGTTTAGCAAACATCCTTAGAAAAGGAAGTTGAAGCTTTGAAAAATAACCTCCAAGCTATGACCTTGAAATGTGACACTCTTCATCTTGAGAATCAAAAACGCCGAATGTTTATTTGGATCATGATAATCTTCGCAAGAAGAATGAGAACTAAAAGGTAATTTTTTTTTTTTTAAAATAAAAAAATCATTGTTCTCCCTTTAAGCTTCTAAACCGAAAAACGAAAAATGGAGATATATCGGTTGAATGAGTCGAAGAAGCCCGAATGGATAGGAGATGCTTGGATGGATCAATATAACCAATTAGATAATCTTCATATGTACTACGCTGATCAAATAAATAATCTTACCAGGGAGAATGCTCAATTAGTCCGGAAGCAAAACTTATTAAGTAGTGAATTATCTCGCCTCTCTTACTTTTTTTTGACTAAAGCTAACTGAGTTGGAAACTTTATCGAGATGAATGAAACCCTATCTCCGTATAGTTTAATCCTTTTAAATAAGGTGGCGATCTCTTCAATAAAGAACTTAACATTTGCCAAAAGTATGTAATGATCAAAACGGTCCTACGCTTATTGAGAAATAAACTCAAAATATGAGAATCATCTCTATCACGAGAGACATAAACTATTCAAGGTAGAATAACTCTAAGCATAAAGGAAAGTCAACTCAAAGGTCAATACTCCAAGCTAGGAATCTCCTTCTCTTGAAGCAAAAACACCTTACTCATTTCTAATAAAAAGAGTTTAAGCATCTCGGCGAAAGGCTTAGTTTGGTGATAAGTTTGACAATGCCATGGACCACTTGGAGAATAGTTGCTTGGCTTTAACTAATATCTTATCTCGCAAAAGGAAG